>JAMPIV010021209.1:132500-147883 GCA_024509875.1 Oreohelix idahoensis | reverse complement strand
CATGCAAAATACCATCCATGCGTAGATTTTCATTGTTTTTTTAATAGTTAAACAGCATCAAATTATCCTTTAATTTGTGATAGAGGTGATTTATTTATTTATTTTTCTGAAAACTTGTTAAGGAGTAACTAAACATTATCTCCCCTTAATTTTATCTGCACAGCATGCCTCGTTAAATTAGGGAAGTCAATTTTATGAGCTTGGCATAACAAGAACAGAAAGGTTTTGTCATACTTCATGAGAGAAAACATTGCTTAGTCACCAGATGTTTGTATTTATTTTAAAAGTATTTATAACAGTAGATCGTTTTTTTATTTATTTTAGATATTTTTAGTATGTGACAGTAGATTGTCATACTTGAATAGGTAGATCATGATTGAGATTGAGATTGTCATACTTGAATAGGTAGATAGAATATTGTTTAGTCATGATTGAGATTGTTCATCTTGAGAGATATGAGTAATTTTTTAGTCATCAGATATGTGTATTTTTAATCTCTCCTGCTCACACTGCTTTACTCTTCTTCTTCTGTGATCCATATCCTCCGACCGTCAAAGCAGTCAGTGGCCGTCACGCCTGGTGGCATCTTGTAGGGCAACAACAAATTGATTCCACTTTGTTTGGTTGGCGACCATCCTTTGTACAGTGCCCCATTTCTGGTTCATTCTTTGCATCTCAGCTTCCACAGTTCTCCTCCAAGTTGTTTTTGGTTGGCCTCTCTTTTACTTTCCTTCAGTGATCCATAGCATAGCTGTTCTTGTAATGGTATCAGGGTCCCTTCTGAGGATGTGGCCAACCCAACTCCAGCGTTTGCCAGCTATGATGGTGTGCATGTCCTCCTGGTTACTCCGAATAAGTAGTTCTTGGTTGCTGATGAGATTCGACTAAAAGATCCTGTACTCTGTTGTTTATTGCATGTAGGTCGCGCACGTTTTTGGAAAAAAATGACACTGAATACCAGTATTAAACTCTTGTGTATTGCAAGCAGTAAGTCACAATCAATTTCATAATGATTATAAGCAACATGGTTTAATCAGGTTAAAAAATTATTCATTTCAGCGCTTGAATGAAAAAATAATGCTATCATTATGAGCGAAGAAGAAAACAAAAGTAGGTACAGAATACAGAATCTGTTTATATTTCCCAAACAGGATGTATTAAATAACACTGAACAAATTAGGTCAGAACTCATGATGGCATTGAAATAAACATGCCCAGGTAGCATTTACACATTCAACAATTTCCATGATTGAAAGATTGGCAGGTGGTATTTGAAACATAATTGTGCATCTGAAATTGTAAATAGAAACTTGTGTGTTGTGAATTTCCCCATCTTTAATGTGCATATCCCCTTTAGATAACAACAGTGCATAAATGGTAGAGTATGAGACCTAAATGTTAGGACTAAGGCTGATAAAGACATTACATGTAGTGTGTTCTTGTATATACCATTGTATAGATTAGAATCGTCATTATTTTGTATGTTATATGATCACCAAAAATATGTCATTATCATGTTTTAACAAATTATATTACCAAATCTGCTTTACCAAACAACGGTTTTAACATTACCACTAGCTATATTTCTCAATTGTAATTCATTCTCATGAATAACTATTAGTTTAAGTAGTAGAAAATAGCCATAAGTAATTATTTCTCGACTCATTTTTCAGTAATTCATTTTTGAAGAATGCTGCACATAAAATACTGTTATTTCCATGTTCTATGACATGTCTACTTTAGATATATCTACAATGTGAATACAGTGTTGCTGTGTAGTAGTAATATTTACTCATGCACATTGTACAAAAAAAATTGTAGAAATATAAGCATACTGTTTTGCCAGTTTATCTTTCTATAATTCATACCTTAGATACATTTACATTTGAACACAATCTTCCTTGATAATGTCTCAGTAGTAATTTATGCCCATGCACGCTATGTAGTGAAATTACAGGTTCATGCCCTTTTATCTGAACACCCACCTGCATAGAGACATACCTAGTGTCATTCTTATATGACCACCAGTTTTGCACAATGCTATAATATTTACAAATGTGGAACTGAACCTCTGTCCATGGAGCAAATTACATATTCATTGGCTCCTTAAATCATCCACACACTTTCAGGTATTCCCCCTGTGGTGAAACTTGTTGAGGACCCAGCATTGCATATGATTAAGATGGACATTTTGGAACGGAAATAGCAACACAAAAATTTTAAAATTTACAAAAGATATAAAGTAACAGGTAATACATCCATCTTTACAGCAGAATTAGTGGAAATCTTAAAAGCTTTAGAAATAGTTGCAGTTATTTGGTGTCTAGGTATACAGAAATAGTTGCAGTTATTTGGTGTCTAGGTATACAGTTGCAAGCATCACTGAAATTGAGCAAAACTCATTTTATCCACACAAAAAAGTTTGAATTTTACTGACACAGTACTGTTACTCCGCGGTAGCATAGTGGTTAGTGCACAGGCTTCTTAGCTCAGTGGTCTATGGTTCGATCCACAGATGAGGTGGTTTTTTTTAGGCCGCAATTGACCGTGGGTCAACCGAGCCCCAAATGGGTACCAGAGCAACTCTGGGAAAGTTAAGGTGGCTGGCGTGATGCTGACCACATCACCCCTAGTGTGCCGATGGTCAAGAAAATATGGGCCTAACACCATATTTCCAATATGCCTCAATGGGCATGTAACGGGATTCTTTACCCCCTACTGCTACTCCACAGATCTATCAGGTAATGTCATGAGGTTCTTTTCTTGCAAAAAAAAGTTTTAATCGTGACAGAAAAAAATAATTACTAACAATATAATATTTGTAATCATTTCAGGACTGTTTGGAGGGAAGTAATTCAGAAATAAATTGTTATTACTCATTTTTTACATCCAAGGGAAGTAATCAAACAATAAAAATATTAATGAATATATGCGATTAGCGACCACATTAAAAAAAACACATTTTGCAACACCATTTAAAATTATTAAATGTATACTATTAGTTTCATAGTATGCAATACACCATGAACTATTAACATATCAGACAGAAAGAAATACTTCTTAAATAATCGTATAGTTCCATAACTTTTAAATCATACCTAATATGAAGCTACGAAACATACAGAATTAAAATTTGTTATGCATGCCATAGTTATCTGAAGTTTTTACTATTATGTTTTATTCAATGAATTTCAGGTGACCATTCCTGTAGCCAGCGATCTCGCCTATACTCTAGTGTTGACATTCCAGATTTGAAAATTATGAACAGTTTCATAAAGAGTGAACCAGTGCAAAATGCCGCATTCAATCAAGTGTTGCCAGAATTCACAGAAAAAATTGTGAGTGAAATAAAAGCTGATGTAAGTACGGCAGCTGCAACACTAAATACAGACAATAACATTGAATCAAGATTAAAAGAGGTACAATCACTGAATGTCATAGACTCTGAGATAATGACTGTAGACATGAATCTGACTCCTGAGATTTATACTGCAGTCTTACAAAATGAAAACTGCAGCAGGAAATCAACAATAGTCTATGATGATTGTACTCTCAACAGTGGAAATAGAGACGGTTTTATATTGTGTGGCAGTGTACAGTCAGATGAAATAATAATAGGTACACAAGAGAAACTTTTCAGCTGTCATATTTGTGAAGTACAGGTTAGCAAGAAAGGTGACTATAATAAACATGAACTTTCACATATGAGAGAAAAGTGTTATATAAGTAATGTTGGTAATGTAGAATTAGCTGCAAAATCCAGCCTATGTCAACAAGAAAGAATAAAAATAGCACAGAAGCATTCTAAATATGATCTTATTGGTATGGAGGCTGCTCATTTTGGTTATCTAAAGGCACATGTAATGCAGCATAAAGAAGAACTACCTAACAAGTGTGGTGGTCTTAGTAGGTTTTCTAGAACTGATTATCCAAAGAAACCCATAATGCAGCATAATAATGAGACACATTACAAATATGAGAGCAGAAACCTGTAAAGTGTGATGTTTGTGGAGCAAATACAGATTTTTCTCATAGTTGTGAACTTACAGGACAAAAACTCATTTAAAATGACAAAAGTCACACAGGAGAGAAACCTTATAATTGTGATGTTTGTGGAGCAGAATTTTCTCATAGTGGTGCTTTAAAGAGTCACAAAAGGACACACACAGGTGAGAAACCTTATAAGTGTGATGTTTGTGGGGCAGAATTTTCTCGTAGTGGTGATTTAAAGATTCACAAAAGGACACACACAGGAGAGAAACCTTATAAGTGTGAAGTTTGTGCAGCAGGATTTTCTCATAGTGGTGCTTTAAAGCGTCACAAAAGGACACACACAGGAGAGAAACCTTATAAGTGTGATGTTTGTGGAGTAGAATTTTCTGAGAGGTGTCAAGTAAAGAGACACACAATGACACACACAGGTGAGAAACCTTATAAGTGTGATGTTTGTGGGGCAGAATTTTCTCGTAGTGGTGATTTAAAGATTCACAAAAGGACACACACAGGAGAGAAACCTTTTAAGTGTGAAGTTTGTGTAGCAGGATTTTCTCATAGTGGTGCTTTGAAGCGTCACAAAAGGACACACGCAGGAGAAAAACCTTATAAGTGTGATATTTGTGGAGCAAAATTTTCTCATAAAGGGGCCATAAAGAGTCACAAAATGACACACACAGGAGAAAAACCTTATCAGTGTGATGTGTGTAGAGCAGAATTTTCTCATAGTAGTAATTTAAAGAGTCACAAAAGGACACACACAGGAGAGAAACCTTATAAGTGTGATGTTTGTGGAACAGAATTTTCTCAGAGTTTTAATCTAAAGAGTCACAAAATGACACACACAGGAGAGAAACCTTATAAGTGTGAGGTTTGTGGAGCAGAATTTTCTCAGAGTGGTAATCTGAACAGTCACAAAATGACACACACAGGAGAGAAACCTTATAAGTGTGATGTTTGTGGGGCAGAATTTTCTCATAGTGGTGCTTTAAAGAGTCACAAAAGGACACACACAGGAGATAAACCTTATAAATGTGATGTTTGTGGGGCAGAATTTTCTCTAAATGGTACTTTAAAGAGACACAAAAAGACACACACAGGAGAGAAACCTTATAAGTGTGATGTTTGTGGAGCAGAATTTTCTCTCAGTGGTAATCTAAATAGTCACAAAAGGACACACACAGGAGAGAAACCTTATAAGTGTGATGTTTGTGAAGCAGAATTTTCTCAGAGTGGTAATCTAAATAGTCACAAAATGATACACGTAGGAGAGAAACCTTATAAGTGTGAGGTTTGGGGGGCAGAATTTTCTTGTAGTGGTGCTTTAAAGAGTCACGAAATGAAAAACATGAGAGAGAAACCTTATAAGTGTGATGGTTGAGGTGCAGAATTTTCTCAGGGTGGTCATCTAAAGAGTCACACAAGGACACACACTGTAGAGAAACCTTATAAGTATGATGTTTTTGGGGCAGAATTTTCTCGTAGTGGTGCTTTAAAGAGTCTCGAAATGAAAAACATGGGAGAGAAACCTTATAAGTGTGATGGTTGAGGAGCAGAATTTTCTCAGGGTGGTCATCTAAAGAGTCACACAAGGACACACACTGGAGAGAAACCTTATAAGTGTTATGTTTGTGGGGCAGGATTTTCTCATAGTGGTGCTTTAAAGAGTCACAAAAGGACACACACAGGAGAGAAACCTTATAAGTGTGATGTTTGTGAAAAAGGAGGAGGGCAGCAGCCCCTCCACCATACAAAGGCCCAACAGGCCTATCACCTGTTTGCTTTAAACCATGATTACATGAACTACAAGATAGAACTGGACTGATTCTAAAGGCGACAAACTGGAATGGACAATGACTTATGGAAATTGGAACACAAGAAGTATAAATGGGAAAGAAGAGGAGCTGGTGGAAGAGATGAGGAAAGCAAAACTAGAAATCCTGGCTATAATGGAAACAAAAAAAAAGGGACAAGGAGTCATGGATCTTGATGGCAACACACTGCTCTACAGTGGTGTACCCACATCTGAAAGAGCTAAAGGAGGCATTGGTTGCATTGTAGCAAAAAACCAAAAAGATGTATCAAGGGATGGAACTTTGTCTCGGAGACATTATGGTTGTAAAACTAAAAGAAGGAGAAACCATAGTCAGCCTGGTCATAGTGTATGGGCCAAATGAGGATGAGAGAGCAGAGGTCAAGGAGGAATTGTTCGAGCTGCTTCAAAGGACAGTGGATGACTGCCTAAATGAAATTATCATGCTCGGAGATTTCAATGCCAGAGTTGGAAATGACCATGCTAGATAGGGTGGAGTTAGCGGAAGATATGGAGAGATACTCTCAATGACAATGGAAAGCGACTCCTTAGATTCTGCGGTGAGAAGCGCATAGATGCATATACTAGATGTGAACCAACAAAGAATGAGAAGTCAGTAATCGACTATGCCATAGTTAGGAGGAGCTCATTCAAGTATGTCCGGAATGCTAGAGTCTGGAGGGGGCCAGAGATTGGAAGTGATCACTACCTGCTTACAATTAAAAGAACAACTGAAAGAGTTTCTCAGCCTAGGAACTGCCCAACATCATGCAAGAAACTAAGTAAATGAACGGGAGAAATAAGCATTAAGACCTACTAGCTGAGAGAGCCAGATATCAGGGGCTTATTGCTACAGTGGTGAGAAACACAAAACAACAACCTGATGACTTGGAAACCCTCTGGCTTAAATTCAAGGACGTCTTAAAGACAGCTGCTGCAGAAGCATGTGGTGAAATCTGACTTGAAAACAAGAGAAAGAGGACACCTTGGTGGACAGAGGAAGTCAGAGAGAAGAAAAAGGCATGGAAGCATTACTTAGGAGCCAAAAACACAGCAGGACATATAGAGAAATATAGAGAATATGTAATACTCAGAACAGAAGCAAAGAACAAGGTGCTAGCAGCAAAACAGAAGTCCTAGGAAGAATTTGGAGAAAAGCTTGAAAAAGATGTGCAAGAAAACCAAAAATTGTTCTAAAAGACTCTAAAGAACATGAGGAAGGAAAAACAATGCCCACTCAAATTTTTAAAGGACAAGCAAGGCAAATTGCTTACTGCCCCGAAGGAAGTAATTTAAAGATGGAAAGAATATTTCTCAGAACTCCTTGATGGTGAGCAATGTCAAGCATCAGAAATGATAACCACTAGCACAGAAGAGAAAACCAATGGTGGTAAACATGACATGAAGATGGAAGAACTGAAGGCAGTACTAGAGAAAATCAAAAATGACAGAGCAGCAGGGCATGATGGTAAGAGAAAAAAAATGATCCCCTTACTCGCACATTGAGGAATATTGGGAATATGGTGTTAGGCCCATATTTTCTTGACCATCGGGCACACTAGGGGTGATGTGGTCAGCATCATGACGGCTGCCTTAACCTTCCCAGAAGTTGCTCTGCTACCCAGTTAGGGCTGAGTTGACCCAGGAGACGTTTGCGGCCTAAAAGAATTCCACCTTATATGGGCATTGAACCATAGACCACTAAGCTAGGAAGCCAGTGCACTAACCACTATGCTACCACGACTCCCAGGGCATGATGGTATAACACCAGAAATGGTTACGTACATGGGAGCATCAGGCGACCTATTACTCTTAAGAGTCCTACAGGCAGTGTGGTGCAACAAGTCCATACCAAAGGATTGGGAAATTGCCATCATAACACTGATATCGACAATGTGGAAACCATAGAGGCATATCCCTTCTCAGTGTCCCTGGTAAAATTTGCTCTAGAATCCTAGAGCAGAAAATCAGATGCCTAGTTGAGCCACAGTTGGATGAGGTCCAGTGCGGATTCCGAGCAAACCAAAGTACTCAAGACCTAATCTTCACACTCAGACAGTTGAGTGAAAAGGTAATTGAGTATAAGAGTGAAATCCATCTTTGTTTCATAGATCTGGAAAAGGCACCTGACAGGGTCCCCTGGAGCAAACTTTGGGACTGTTTGGCAAAGAAGAACATTCCAGCACCTTTGATTCATGCTATACAGAGCTTCTACAAGTGTTGCATAAATTATATGAGGACAGCAAACCATAAATCAGAAGAGTTCAGGACCACCACTGGTGTAAGACAAGGTAATATCCTGTCATTAAGGCATGTAAGGAGAAGACAGGAAAATATTCAGTGGGGTACTGGAAGATACAGGTCTGTTTTTCAGAGCTGGCATTTGCTGATAATGTTGCCTTGATTGCTAAATCAAAAGCACATCTTCATTCCAACCTGCAAGTCTGGAAGGAAGAGCTGGAGAAGACAGGGATGGTCATAAGCAGCTCTAAAACAAAATCCATGGTGACATCGCGAGAAGAAAGAAGACATCAGATTAAGCTGGGAGAACATGTCCAGGAGCAGGTCAACCACTTTAAACACACCGGAGCTATTATAGACTGACAGGGTGGCATCAATGAAGAGTTGGCCACTCAAAAAGCAGCAGCTGGGAGACTTTTTTAGGACGTAAATCAAGGATTTTTAAGCAAGAGAAAGGTTGGTAAGAAAACGAAGATGGCTATATACCACTCCATCTATGTCCCAGTCTTGACATATGGATGCGAGTCATGAGCAATGACTACAATCTACAAAAGCCAGATCCAAACCTCAGAAATGAGGTATCTGAGGAAGGTGGTTGAAGTAACAAGAAGAGACATGGTCTGCAACCAGATGAAAACGTCAAGGCCTAAAATCCCACCCCCTGCAGACCCAAGTAGAAGAGTCCCAACTAAGATGGTTTGGCCATGTCTGCAGAATGGAAGAAGATCGGCTACCATGACAAGCATGGGAAACAAAGAGTCAGGGGTCCAGACCCCCAGGATGACCCAGTCCACTGGAAAGCTACAATAGACAATCTTTGAAGGACTGAGGACTAGAATGGAACCAAGCCAGGAGGAAGACAGCCAATAGGATAGTCTGGCACCCTCTCTTCCAAACCTCTACACCTCACGGTAGAAGGGGAATGACTAAGTAAGTAAGTAAGTAAAGAGACACAAAAGGACACAGAAACCTTATAAGTTTGAGATTTTTTGAATACACTACTCTAAGAAGGCTTACCGGGGAAGAGGCATTTAGGTGTGAGCTTTGTGGTGATGTGTTTTTCTCAGGCTACTCAAATAAAGAGACACGTGTTGAAACACATTGGAGAGATGTATAAATGTGATGCTTGTTGTATTAGGTATTAGGATTTCTCAAGTCTGTATTCTAAAATTACACAAAAGAAGGCACACATGAGAGGGACAGCTGCCAATCGCACCAAGTAGCGACAGTTTCTGATTGGGCAAAAAGAACCTAACATGACGAGCAGAAGAGAGAAGAAAATGTTGAAAGGAACACCAGGAAAATAAACAGCTGGGGGGCTGTCACCTAGTGCACATTCCCATATTCAGTTATGACTGAAGGGGCTGTCACCTCTGGTGCACATTCCCATATTCAGTTATGACTGAAGGGGCTGTCACCTGGTGCACATTCCCATATTCAGTTATGACTGAAGGGGCTGTCACCTGGTGCACATTCCCATATTCAGTTATGACTGAAGGGGCTGTCACCTCTGGTGCACATTCCCATATTCAGTTATGACTGAAGGGGCTGTCACCTCTGGTGCACATTCCCATATTCAGTTATGACTGAAGGGGCTGTCACCTCTGGTGCACATTCCCATATTCAGTTATGACTGAAGGGGCTATTATTATAATTATAATATTTATATATATGTTATATAGTGCTAATATGTATGTGTTTGTTAACATGGTGCCGAATATCAAATTATCAAAGATAATGTGATGGTGGTGGTACACCATGATACAGACAAAACAAGCTAGCGTTTAGCTAAGAAATAATTTTGTCATCTCTATTCTTACAGCTTTTGAAATTGCAAATACGTTCCTATATATATCACAAAATACAACTTAAGAATAGCTGGGCTAATTTTTATATGTTTTGTATTTAACATTCAGGCAGAAAAAAACTACATCAATTTATCTCATGTCTCACTTTTAACTGTCAGTATATTGTGAGCTGTTTTCATTTTCAAGTGAATTCATGCAACATGGATACTACATCTGCTGATCACAGTTCTCACTAGAATGTGTGCTTTTGTACCAAGTGTTTCTTTATTAACTAGTAGGTCTGTACTTTGTCAACCCATGATGTATTTCCTTTCACAAACTGTAATATTAAATTAAATTTCTCATTCCTAGACTAACTAACTGAGACCTAAAGATTATTAAGACACTGTTGAATTTCAAAGTGCTCTCCGGCTGTATTTTTTCTGTTATTTTTTTAATGTTTGTTTTAATTAATGTTTTTTTTTTTTTTTTTTTACATTTTAAGCAGATGAAACAAATAATCCATTTCATAGTATGCAGAAGTGTGTGACATTTGTTCCCTTGAAGGTATCCAATTTGATCTATCAACTGCCATCTTAGCATTAAATATATCTCCATCTTCTGTCTCTTGTCTTGATCGTGCACTCTGATACTCTTTCCTGTCTATTGCTAGATGTTAACTTCCCACTTACGGCATTGTCTTCCTCTACACTCAACTCTTCCTGGCTGCAAAGGTACAGTGTTCTAAACCAGTATCATCATGCTCATCTACCCAGCTGTAAATGAGCACCATAATGTGCTCTTGATTTATTGAAGGCAAAGGCAGCAGGGACGGGAACTGATCAGCTAAATTAAAAAAGCTGGACCTAGTATGGTGAAGTCTCTAACACTTCACACCCCTACAGTAGTATCTGCTATGGGTCAACTTTGACCTTTTGTGTTTTAAAACTTGTTAATCTGATTTTGATCTCATTTCCTCCTTTCATTATTAGAAATGTGTACACGAAATGGGTGTGTACATGAGATGGTTGTGTACATGAGATGGGTGTTTAAATGGGATGACTGTACATTCATACAATTATTTATGGTAATGGGTAGCCCCCATATGCCCTGGTTGTGATCTCATTTTATGTGATGTACAACTCAAATCATTCAGGGTGATGGCTAATTGTAAATTATGGTTATATCGGGGTTTCTTAACCGGTGGTCCATGGAGCCCTTAGTTGGGTGGAGGGGGTTAGGCTGTGGATATCCTTAAAATTTCTTAGTTTAATTTTACTCTGGAAAATTACGATAGATTTTTGCATGTAAGTAAATATCTTCTTTTTACAGATTATTGTATTTCAGTATGACTGTATGTAAGCTTAACAATTTTTTCTTTGTAATAAAATGTATTACTTGTATGCAAAAAATGTAATTGTGTATATGTACATTCTTTCTAAGTAGTCCTTGGCCTTCAGTGGACAATCTAAGGGGTCAGTGGCCTTCAGCTGGACAATCTAAGGGGTCCTTGGCCTTCAGTGGACAACCTCAGGGATCCATGGCCTTCAGTGGACTATATATATATATTTTTTTTTTTTTCACTGAATTCACATTGTCAGTGTTATATTTGGCACAAAATTCATTTTCTATGTATATGTTGATATGCCTTCCAAGCTATCTGGCATGTCAGGTTTCACACCCACATTTAAGAAGCACTGCTGTACAGTTAATGGTTGATGCTTTATACTTTGTTGCTGTTCATTTTTTTTTAAATTTTGCATTCTTTGAATTTGTGTATGACCAAAGTTTGTGTCATTTATTAGTTTTTGTTAATTGTGAACATTTAAATTAACTAAATTATTTCAGTGGTTTGGTGTATACTAATAAACTGTATTACTAATGTTGCCACGTGTTTTGAGAATTGATAGCTGCAGTGGACTTGTATGGGATGTTTTAGTTTTATGTCATTTGTGTCTTTTTCATGTGTTCCTAGGTCTCCCTCTCTCACCTTAGGGATTACAGAACAAGGACTGCCTGATAATGATGTCAAAAGATTTCATCTCAGTGTGTGTCCTATCCATCTCCAGTGTCATCTTATCTCTTGTTCCACTGGCACTTGTCTGGTTTTTATCAGTTCCACATTAGTAATCTTATACCACTTCAATCCTTCTAATGTACGCAAGTACCCATTTATGAAAGTCTGTAGCTTTTTGGTTGTTGTTTTTTGTTGTTCATGTTTCAGAGCCATACAGTAGGACTGACTTGACATTTCAATTTGAAGATTTTGATTTTTGGGTCTGACTTGATTTCTTTTGAGCTCCATATGTGTATGTTGTTTACTCATCACATTTTAGTTAACAATCACTGTACCAGTATGTTTGCAAAATTCATGCTGGACAAGATAGATGTGGGGGGAGGGGGGCAGAATGAGAGTTCTTAATGGAGGGACGTTCTCGTTTGTCTTCAGACTTCCACATTAATGACTCGAATAAGGTCGTAGTCAGCTTAAGGCTCATGACATCTCCAAACAGTCTTTGGGGACTGAAGTAGGTTGTTGCCATATGCTACTCCATTGCTGTATGTTGGGCAGGACTTCAGAAGGTGTTCAGCTGTCATTGGGCTGGTGCCACAGATCGGTTGTACCTATTCTGTACTTGTGGTATAGATGGTATCTCAATCTGTTGTGTCCAGTGCATGAGCCGAAAAATGGTGACATAGTCTCGCCTAGATAGCTGATGATATGCATCATATGGGGAAGGAAAATGGATGCAATAGCCAGGTAGCACTGGAAATTGCAGCATGTAGAATCATACATATATCTCGGCAGCAGTGGAGACAAGACAAAGAGTTGGAGGAACAAATAATTATATAAAAAAGCCAGTGCTCTCAAAGCAGTGGGCAGGATATGTGGAAGGTATTGCCAATATGCCTCAAAGGGCGTGTAACAGGATACTTTACCTACATTTTTTTTACTCTCGTTACTTAACCATGTTGTTTTTGAAGTGTTTTTTTTTTTGGTTTAAAGTTTGTACACAATGGAGTAGCCAACCCTTCCATAATCAACTCCTATGACATGCACGATAGGATGCAGTGTTCTTTTCTTTGATGCCCTCTCAAGCCCTGGTGATATACATTGAGGAAGGCTGCTGATAGCATCACTTGGCAGTCATTGTTCTGGAACATACAGTCATTGTTCTGGAACATACAGGGTTAGAAAGGTAGATGGACACTGAACAAGACATAGAGAAAGGCAACTGCTCTCTCTCAGGCATGACTTAAAAGGTGACTTAATATGGTTGTACATAGGGCTGACTACTGCAACAACTGGAGAGGAATTACTCTCCTCTCAGTTCCCAGTCAAATACTAGGCAGGATATTCATCCTGAGAATTTCAAAAGCAGTTGACCATAAACTGAGGAAAAAACAAGCAGGTTTTAGAAAGAACAGAAGATGTGCAGATCATATATTCACCCACAGGAACATTATAGAGCAGTGCTCAGAATGGCAGAGACAGATATACATTAACTTTGTTGATTTTGAAAAGGTTTTTGACAGCATACATATGGACAGCCTATGGACAATACTGCGGGCTTATGGAATTTTCAGCTGCATTGTTTCCATTATAAAAAGCCTCTATTCTAACTTTACATGCAGTTTTGTATTGAGCAACCTAACTTTCGAAGTGAAAACAGGAGAACGACAGGGATGCCCCTTATCAACAACATTATGTTTGACAGGCATAGACATGGTGATGCACCAGACAACAGAGGAATTAGATGGACAAAGTTTACTACACTGGAAGACCTGGAATATGCATATGACATTGCAGTACTCGCACATTCACATCAACATATCCAAGAAAAAACCGATATACTGAATAAGTATAGCCAGCAGGTTGATCTGAACATCAGTCTGAAACAGACAGAGGTCATTACACTCAATGTGGGCAATCCTGAACCAATAACAATAAGGAAGCAGAAGTTAGGACAGACACATTTACTTACCTAGGATGCATAGAAATACCAGATGGTGGAACAAGCAATGACATTAACAACAGAATGAATATATGAGAGCTGTGTACTTTCTGTGCTTCTCTATGGTGCAGAATGCTGGAGAGTAACAGAGAAGGAAATGTCGAAACTGTCATCCTTCCACACAATCTGACTAAGAAAAATTCTCCAAATCTTTTGGGCGAATACCATCAGCAACCAAGAACAAACTTATTCGGAGTAACCAGGAGGACATGTACACCATCATAGCTGGCAGACGCTGGAGTTGGGTTAACCATGTCCTCAGAAGGAACCCTGATGCCATTACAAAAACAGCTATGCCTAAGCGAAAGAGAGGCCAACCAAAAACATCATGGCGGAGATCTGTGGAAGCCAAGTTGCAAAGAATGAACCAGAGTTGGGCACTGTAAAAAGGATGGCCGTCGACTGAACAAAGTGGAATCAATTTCTTGCTGCCCTACAAGACGCCACCATGCGTGATGGCCACTGACTGATTTGACGGTAGATGGCTATGGATCAATGAAGAATAGGGCTGACAATCTCAAAGTGTTAAAAGAATTAATACAGCACTTACTGGAAACCAGCTGTAGTTGTAGACTCATAGACAGCAGATAATGTTAATTAGAATTGACGTCATCGCACTCCGAGCAAACCCATAGGTGCTCAGCCTCCCTCAGCAAATGTCAAAGGGTATGAATGCTAATTGTTCCTGTTGCGCATTGGTTGTATACACGCCAGATGTGTCCTCTCATAAGTCCATGACCATGACAGTAGATCCACATCAGTTCTTGAAGAATTGATGCTTCTTTGGAGGTTTTCCATTCATGTCAGAGCCATCCATTTTGGACCTTTTGAAGCCTGGATTGTGAGCCAGATACAATAATTGTCTTTGTTAATAAAGTCTCAGACAGACATCTTAAGGCAGCAGTAACTGCCTCTACCTCCATTCTCATGCTGGAGGTTGTTATCATGTAAGCCAACTATGTTCAGCGTTGGTTCTGCCCTTTACTCTAGCAGAGAAGCCTCACCCTGATTTATTACCACGGATTACAGATCCGGTAGTGTACACAATGGCATCATCATGTTGTTGTTGTTTTAATGAGGTGATGGGCGGAGAGCGGGCACTTAACAGCTGACCATTATTGCCTCTTCTCGTTCCATCTTGGTCTACCCTGTTCAACTTTAAATTTGGTTATAATTGGGGTATTTAGTGTCATTTTATTTTTAAATTTTGTATTCAATTTAAATAGCTATTGTCTTTAGCAGTTGCTGATTTTAATTTATATTAGTATTTGTCCATTTTATTTTCTCTTTTGTATTGTTTCTAGATAACTATTGTCCTTTACACTTGGTTTTACTTTGTATTAGTATTTGTTCTTTTTGAGTTGTTGTGTTTTTTTTAAATTTAATACCTTGTTGTCTTTCCTTGTCCTATGAGTAGTTAGTAAGTTTTTTTTTGTTACTAACCTTATATTTTTTCCTTTGTTTTATGTATATAATGATTGGGCATCTCTTGGGGCATCTATACTTAAAACCTTATCACCTGTAAAGTCTATA
>JAMPIV010021209.1:0-127500 GCA_024509875.1 Oreohelix idahoensis | reverse complement strand
ATCCCCACCCACCCCCCCCCACCCCCCCCAAACCCCCAAACAAACCCCCCCCCCCCCCACCCCACCCCCCCCCCCCCCCCCCCCCCCCCAAAACCCCCCACCCAAAAACCCCAAAACCCCCCCCCCCCCCCCCCCACAAACCCACCAACCCCCCCCCCCAACCCCCCCCCACCCCCAACCCCCCCAAAATCAAAAAACACAAAAAACCAACCCCAACAACCCCAAACCCCCCCCCAAATCCCCCACCCACCAAACCCCCCCCCCCCCCAACCCCCCCCCCCCCCAAAAAACCCCCCCCCCCCCCCCAACAAAAAAAACAAACCCACCCCCCAAAAACCCCCCCCCCCCCCCAAAAACCCCCCACCCCCCCCCAAACCCCCCCACCACCCCCCAAACACACAAACCCCCCCCCCAACCCAAACCCACACCCCCAAACCCCCCCCCCCCCCCAACCCCCCCCACCCAAAACCCCCCACCAAACACCCCCCCAAAACCCCCCCCCCCCCCAAACCCCCCCCACCCCCCCCAACAACCCCCCCCCCCCCCCCCCCCCCCCCAAAAACAAACCCCCCAAAAACCCCCCCCCCCCCCCCCCCCCAACAACACCCACACCAAACCCCAAACCCCCCCCCCCCCCCAAACCCCCCCCCCCCCCCCCAACCCCCCCCCCCCCCCCCCCCCCCCCCCAAAAACCCACCCCAAACCACCCCCCCCCCCCCCCCCCCCCCCCCCCCAAACCCCCCAAAAACCCCCAACCCCCCCCCCAAAAAACCACCCCCCAAAACCCCCCCCACCCCCCCCAACCAAACCCCATCAAACCCCCCCCCCACCCATATCCCAAACAACCCACCCAAACAAAGAGACAAAAAAATGACAGAACACTCTTGACTCACTCTCACTGCCCAGAGATATGAGTAAATTACAGTTAGACAAGATTTTAACTCTTAGACAGGAGCAATGCTAACAATGTCGGTTCGTTTATACACCTGTACTTCAGCAATGATGACAGAAAAGAATTAAGTTATTAATAATAATTTAGAAATTCTTCCTTTTAATCTAGTTTATTAGTTTGCAACTGGTCAATCATAATTTTTCAGTAGATGGCAGACGATGACTCAGTAGATCTTTAAGTGATGAAGGAAATAAAAATAACAGAAAAAAAAAACAAAAGAGGAATGATAATTCTAGACTAACCCTATGGACTCTTAATCTCTCAAGCATGATCCAGTTAAGGATTTTCCCTGACACTGATAGTAACATTCATCATGATCCCATTAAACATTTTCCCTGACACTGATAGTAGCATTTATCATGATCCAGTTAAAGATTGTCTCTGACACTGATAGTAACTTTCATCATGATCCAGTTAAAGATTTTCCCTGACACTGATAGTAACATTCATCATGATCCAGTTAAAGATTCTCCCTGACACTGATAGTAACATTCATCATGATCCAGTTAAAGATTGTCCCTGACACTGATAGTAACATTCATCATGATCCAGTTAAAGATTGTCCCTGACACTGATAGTAACATTCATCATGATCCAGTTAAAGATTGTTCCTGACACTGATAGTAACATTCATCATGATCCAGTTAAAGATTTTCCCTGACACTGATAGTAACATTCATCATGATCCAGTTAAAGATTTTCCCTGACACTGATAGTAACATTCATCATGATCCAGTTAAAGATTTTCCCTGACACTGATAGTAACATTCATCATGATCCAGTTAAAGATTTTCCCTGACACTGATAGTAACATTCATCATGATCCAGTTAAAGATTTTCCCTGACACTGATAGTAACATTCATCATGATCCAGTTAAAGATTGTCCCTGACACTGATAATAACATTCATCATGATCCAGTTAAAGATTTTCCCTGACACTGATAGTAACATTCATCATGATCCAGTTAAAGATTTTCCCTGACACTGATAGTAACATTCATCATGATCCAGTTAAAGATTGTCCCTGACACTGATAATAACATTCATCATGATCCAGTTAAAGATTTTCCCTGACACTGATAGTAACATTCATCATGATCCAGTTAAAGATTGTCCCTGACACTGATAGTAACATTCATCATCATCATACTTCAGCTGTCCAAGAAACATAGACCTTCAACAAACTTATGCTAAGTCTTCCTTTCTTGTGCCATCAGCTCACATCCTACTATGTCTTCCTCATGTCTGTCTCCAGTTCTCTTCTCCATGTGCTCATCGGTCTCCCTCTACCTCTCTCTCCCTGGGGACTATGGAACAAGGACTGGCCTGGTATTGCTATCAACAGGTTTTCTCAATGTGTGCCTGTTAAATATATCTTTAATTTTAACTGCTGCTGGTATCAATAAGCCACCACTGATAAATCAGTTAAATGTTCATATGGAGGGTACCATTGTTAATTCCACGGTTGTGTGTTGGTGTCATAAGTGAGGTGTGTATAGGTACATTCACACACTACAGGTACACACATCAGAGGCATGGAATGGTGTAACGGCAGGTGAAAGTTAATGACAATTTATTACACCACAACACGTTACGTTAATATAGAATACACAGTCATAGTCAAATTACAGTTTACAGCAATACAATAATAAAGTACTCCACTTCTCAGAATCATGAAGATACTACAATATCAATGGCTTCCTTAAAATACTCCTCAACTCAGCGCTATCCACATGTCCTCACATTAGCGCTATAATATTCTAATAATGGATCCTCTAGCAAACGGACATCATCGCCGTGCTACAATATAAATATGGCATCCTCAAAGATAGCAAACGGACATCATCGCCGTGCTACAATATAAATATGGCATCCTCAAAGATAGCAAACGGACATCATCGCCGTGCTACAACATCATAAATGGCATCCTCAAGATACTCCTGACATCAGCGCTTAATATAATGGATCCTTTAGCAAACGGACATCCTCGCCGTGCTACAGTATAAATATGGCATCCTCAAGATACTCCTCACTAATAATGGATCCTCTAGCAAACGGACATCATCGCCGTGCTACAAATACATATGGCCTCCTCAAATTCTTATGGATCCTTTTAGCAACAGGACATCATTGCCGTGCTACAAATACATATGGCCTCCTCAAATTCTTATGGATCCTTTTAGCAACCAGACATCATCGCCGTGCTACAAATACATATGGCCTCCTCAAATCGTAGATACTTCTCACATTAGCGCTATAATAATCTAATCAATCCTACTAGCAATTTCTCACAAGGCTGCATACCTAGCAGTTTGCAATAGTCTCGCCTTCACTCATCTCAGTGCGATTATGTCAATATAAGTTAATGTATCATTACCTCTCACAATACACACAATACTGCACACACCCACAATTGAACTGACTAGCGTTCACACGCTTTCTAACTTTACTTCTCGAACATACGAGGGAATTCCCCTCTTACAATTTAACCTAACATCATAGCTAATCAAGCAGCGTAACTCATAATCTAATCTGCTCACCTAACATTTTCCGGATCACTTCCCCTCCATTAAAATTACTCGCAACGGTGCCGTGTCCATCTCCAGTGTCTTCTTATCTCTTGTACCACTGGTAGTTGTTTGGTTCTTGTCATCTCTTGTACCACTGGTAGTTGTTTGCCTCTTACAATTTAACCTAACATCATAGCTAATCAAGCAATGTAACTCATAATCTAATCTGCTCACCTAACATTTTCCGGATCACTTCCCCTCCATTAAAATTACTCGCAACAGTGCCGTGTCCATCTCCAGTGTCTTCTTATCTCTTGTACCACTGGTAGTTGTTTGGTTCTTGTCATCTCTTGTACCACTGGTAGTTGTTTGGTTCTTGTCATCTCTTGTACCACTGGTAGTTGTTTGGGTCTTCTCATCTCTTGTACCACTAGTAGTTGTTTGGTTCTTGTCATCTCTTGTACCACTGGTAGTTGTTTGGTTCTTGTCATCTCTTGTACCACTAGTAGTTGTTTGGTTCTTGTCATCTCTTGTACCACTAGTAGTTGTTTGGTTCTTGTCATCTCTTGTACCACTAGTAGTTGTTTGGTTCTTGTCATCTCTTGTACCACTGGTAGTTGTTTGGTTCTTGTCATCTCTTGTACCACTAGTAGTTGTTTGGTTCTTGTCATCTCTTGTACCACTGGTAGTTGTTTGGTTCTTGTCATCTCTTGTACCACTGGTAGTTGTTTGGTTCTTGTCATCTCTTGTACCACTGGTAGTTGTTTGGTTCTTGTCATCAGTTCCGCAAGGTGATCTGGTCATACCACTTCAATCATTCTATTCTATGCAAGCACCCATTTATGAAAGTCTAGCTTTTTTGGTTGTTGTCTTTGTTTTCTCCAGGTTTCAGAGTCATGCCGTATGACTTGACATTGAACTGAAGATTTTTTTGCTCTCCACATATTTCCCAATGCAATGAAAGAACCACTAGCTTTTTGTATTTTTATTTTGATATCACTGTCAGTCCATCCCACTTGGTCTACATTGCTGCCAAGGTTTATGTATGATCTTGAAGGGTCATTTCTTCAAGTGCAATACTGTTATCATTTGTTGCATTTATTATCATTATCTTTCTTTTCTCCCTGTATATATTCAAACCTACTTGCTGTAAACTCAAACCAAGCACTTTCATTGTCTTGCATCTGATTATGGCTATGGGACTGGATAGCCAGGTCATCTGATAAATCTACATTATCAAGTTGTTTAGTCACTGGATACCATTTCTGTTGACTAAAGTTGTTGTGACAGTAGGCATCCATGTTTTGCTTAAAACCTGTTTGTTTATCTCTCACCTGTCTATCTATGGACTTTTAATCTCTCAAAGATGATCCTGTTTAATATTTTTCATGGCACTGATAGTAATATTGTTCCTATGTCATTTGTGTGTTCTTGTAAATCTTAAGCAGCTTGACCAGATAACCTTCCTTCCTTCTGCTGGTATTTGATGTAAACATTATTCCTCTGTAATTTGTGAACTTCTGTAAATTTCATAAAAGTTAACTTGATCAGATATCTTTATTTATGTTTTTTCTTGATGCCATTGTCTATAACCAATGGGTCTGTAATCTAGGGTGAGAAATCCGGTTGGGGCTTCTCTGCTAGGGTACTGGTCTGAACATAGCGGGGCTTAAACTACTTCCAGCATAAAAATGGAGGTCAAGGCTTTTACTGCAGCCTTAACATGGATAACTGAAACTTCATTAACAAAGGCTATCATTGTGTCCAACTCTCAGTCCATGCTTCAAAAGGTTCAAAGTGGTTGGTTGCTTCATGAACAGAAAACATTCATAGAAGCTTCCAGTCTACAAGAGCTGGTGTGGATATACTGTCCTGGTCATGCTAGTGTATGTGGTAGTGAAAAAGCCGACAAACTAGCATCAAGAGCACCCATAGTGGGGACATTAGATATGGATAAGGGAGATATACTGAGAGCAATTAATGATTGCCTGTTGGAGAATGACCCTGCAATAGATGAATCATCAAGGTTAAGACTGCTGGAATTTGGCATCAAATGTAAAGCTAGTAGAGATGGACGTATGAGAAGATGCATCAGTTGTGTTTACAATCAGCGAGCTACAGGAACAGTTAGCATTCACATTCAACATATACTGATGGAGACTGAGCACCTATGGGTTTGCCCAGAGGGCAATGATGTCAATTCTTTATAACAATAACAATGTTTTGTGGGAATTTCTTCTCCCTCAAAGATGGTCAGGTATTACTTGTAGCTCTAGATGCTCCATAACAAATGAGGTAATTCCACTGAACCTCTCTTTAACATAATTCTTCTCTTCTGTAGAAGCTGATTCAGGTCATAACTGTACTAGAAGATTTTTTTCCTCTTCCTTTCATTGATTTCTGTGTGATAAGAATCTCTGTAAACTTTTGACTGAAAAGAGTCTAAATTGAATGGTAGAAGGGAGGGGAAGTTGTAAGGCACCTCAACCATGCCAGCTGTCAAGTCATAAAGTTGTAAGGCACCAACCATGCCAGCTGTCAAGTCATAAAGTTTTAAAGATATTTTAGACATGCAACTGCCCCCCCTCCCCCCCCCCTTCCCCCACCCCAGTTTTAATAGGAACCTGCTAACTTCCCTTATTTGACCAGTAAAATTAAAAAACCAGTAACTTAAATCCTGCTTTTCTTCTTCAATTACAATTGGGACATTTGTTTTAATATTCTTTGGTGCCTGATTGAAAAAAAGTTAGTTTCCTACAAGTCACAAACTTTAGTAGTTAAGTAAATACGAGTACATATAATTAGGCTTAACTAAGACTTCAGTGAACAAATTCCCAGTATAGATCAAGATAAATTATGAAAATTCTTCTCTTCTTCTTTGATCCTTAGCCTCCGACCATCAAAGCAGTCAGTGGCCATCATGCCTAGTGGCGTCTTGTAGGGCAACAACAAATTGATTCCACTTTGCTCGATCGGTGGCTATCCTTCGTACAGTGCCCCAACTCTGGTTCATTCTTTGCATCTCAGCCTCCACAGTCCTCCGCCAGGTTGTTTTTGGTCGGCCTCTCTTTCGTTTTCCTTCAGGGATCCAAAGCATAACTGTTCTTGTGATGGCATCGGGGTCTCTTCTGAGGACATGGCCAACCCAGCTCCAGCATCTGCCAGCTATGATGGTGTGCATGTCATCTTGCTTGCTCCGAGTAAGCAGATCTTGGTTGGTGATGGTATTCGGTCAAAAGATTCGGTGAATTTTTCTTAGGCATGTTGTGTGAAAAGAGGACAATTTTGACATTTCCTTCTCTGTAACTCTCGGTTGAATAGGGAAAAAAAAAACACACAAATAGTAATACGTCTTACAAGGAGAAAGGACAAGAAAAACCTACGTTGCGGCCACAAGGCCTTCGTCAGGGACAGACAAACAAGAGACAGGAGGGACAGAAAATGAGAATTAAGTAGAGAACATGAAACTATAAAAACAAGAGAAAAAACTCCCTTGTGTCCAGTCACATGTGAAGCAAGATGGCTGCCACTAAACCGGAAAGAGGAAGTCGACAGTACATTAAAAACAAACAATAAGAAATAATGAAAACAAGGACTGGAAAAGAGTGAGGATAAATAAATAAAATTTGAAAAAAAAATATATAAAAATAAAATAAATAAAATAAAATATAATAATAAATTAATTAATAAAAAAAAAAATATATATATATATATATATATATATATATATATATATATATATATATATATATATATATATATATATATATATATATATATATATATATATATATATATATATATATATATATATATATATATATATATATATATATATATATATATATATATATATATATATATATATATATATATATATATATATATATATATATATATATATATATATAGCCAGTTGATTTGAAGCACAGAAGTTTGCGAATAGTTGCCCATTTTCATTCATTATTCCTAGCCCATGACTTCTTCAAAGCCGGTGTTGACTGTACCTATCTTTGCATTCATGTCACCCATCAAAATTGTGATGTCTCTTCTTTTTACATTTTCCATAATTTCCTGTAGTCTAGTATAAAATGCTTCTTTCACAGACTCTTCTTTGTGATAGTTGGTGCATAACATTGGATGACATTTACATTTATTTTCTTTTTAGCTGTTTTAAAAGTAGCTGTTATTATTCTGGGTGCAATGTCTTCCCATTCAATGAGTGCTTTCTGTCCTTCTTTAGATAACATAAGAGCTACCCCTTCACTGTGGTGTGAACTTTTGTCTTCATGTCCTGAGGACAGCACCAATTCACCTGTGATGAGTTTCTTCTTGTTTACCCCCTTACACTTTGTTTCACACAGTCCCAGAACCTCGATTTTATATACCATCGTTTCTGCTGCTACTTGTGCCACTTTGCCTTGTTCGTTTAATGTCCGAACATTCCAGGTGCCAAATCTGGAAGTTTTCCTAGAAGACAGATGGTTAGTCAGTAACACAGATCCCTTTTGGCTTTCTCTATATTGCATCATACACCTCCCTGCGAGAGGACCTTCCCCTGTCTTGGATGGCTGGGTTTTTTTTTTTTTTTTTTTGCGTACGCCCGCTAATACTCGAGGCGAAATCTCAGGTTATTATCTTTTTTTTTATGTCTAACCTGACATTGATTTTACGTGAGTATCCCTTTATTTCTTGTACAGAGACAGGTGTCCCTCGCCATTCAGGCAAATACTCGCCTATTTCGGAGGTACCCATTGCAGCTGGGTCGGCTCAGGAGCCGCCAGTCCCTTGTCGACGACACTCCTTCAAATGTCCTCGCCAGGTCTCGAGTTAATCCAGTCCAAATCCCGGT
This sequence comes from Oreohelix idahoensis, assembly GCA_024509875.1. Taxonomy (NCBI): domain Eukaryota; kingdom Metazoa; phylum Mollusca; class Gastropoda; order Stylommatophora; family Oreohelicidae; genus Oreohelix; species Oreohelix idahoensis. Next base: position 119,185 of record JAMPIV010021209.1, on the reverse strand, counting down.
CGACGAAAAATCCTCAAATGCCGTCGCCCGGGTTTGATCCTGTATCACCCGGTTGCCAGAGCGGTGTTGTAACCACTACGCTAGCGGGGCTCCCTGGCTGGGTTTTATTTTCCTTAATTGACTTGTCCATGTTTGTTGACGTTTTTTGTGGTTTAAATTTTTTACAGGATGGGATAACCAGCCTCATGCCCAACCCTCCTTAGTCGCTTTCTATGATATGCATGGCAGGGAACAGTGTTACTATTCTTTGCTCCCCTTTCGGGCCCCGGTAACACATTGGTGATGCTCAAATTGTGCCATTAAAAAGAAAATTGCTATAAATGATTATGTGTGCTACAACAGAAATGGAATCCAGTAGACTCTGACAAAGCAGTTGGACGATCTTGATTTTGTTAATGACTTGGCTCTTCTGTCCCATAACCGTAATCAGATACAGGACAAATTTAAAACGCTTGATGAGAGATCACAGCAAATGGGTCTGAAAATACACAGGGAAAAGACAAAAATAATGAGAATAAATGCAAGTAATGATAACAGGGTTGAACTTGAAAGAACACCACTACAAGATGTAGAATCATACACATATCTTGACAGCAATATAGACAAAGTTGGAGGGACAGACAGTAATTTCAAAATAAGAATACAAAAAGCAAGAGGAGCTTTCATTACATTGGGAAATATATGGAGATCAAGAGAAATCGGATCCAACACGAAATAAAGAATCTTCAATTCAAATGTGAAGTCAGTACTATTGTATGGCTCTGAAACATGGAGAACAACAAAGACAACAACCAAAAAGCTACAGACTTTCATAAATGGGTGCTTGCGTAGAATAGAAGGATTAAAATGGTATGACAAGGTTACCAACGTGGAACTGATGACAAGAACCAGACAAGTGCCAGTTGAACAAGAGTTGAGGAGAAGACGATGGTGATGGATAGGACACACACTGAGGAAACTTGTTGATAGCATTACAAGGTGGTCCTTGTTCTGGAACCTCCATGGCAAGAGAGGCAGAGGTAGACCAAGAAGCACATGGAGAAGAGAGCTGGAAACAGAAGTGAAAATGATGAGGATAACGTGTAAAGAACTTGAGATGATGGCACGTGACAGGAGGACTTGGCATGTGTTTGTTGAAGGCCTATGCTCCTTTGGGAGTGGAGGGTTATGAATAAATTATTTTTCAGTTCCCTAAGGAGCAGTGGGGCCACAACAAATGTATGTCAAGCCTTTACTTCCTGTGTCATCTGTTAAACGTCTTACCATAACTCTCATGTCTGCCTCCAGTTCCCATCTCAAAGTGCTTTTTTTGGTTTCGCTCCTTCTGTCTATCTCTCTAAAAATAAATAAATACATATACATGTGTACACACACAAAATGGTACATATTACCACCTCAACAAAAATTAAAGATAGGAGCTACTGATGAGTGTAACAGTGGCACTGATAAAATACTATATATATGTTATATGGTGCTAATATGTATCTGTTTGTTAACATGGTGCTGAATATCAAATTATCAAAGATAATGTGATGGTGGTGGGACACCATGATACATACAAAACAGCTAGCATTTAACTAAGAAAGTTTTTTCATCTTTATTCTTAAACCTTTTGAAATTGCAAATATGTTCCTATATACAAGTATATATCACAAAATACAACTTAAGAACTGCTGGGCTAATTTTGTATATGTTTTGTATTTAACATTCAGGCAAAACAAACTGTCCAGTTTCAGACTTGATCAAAATCTGATAAGAATGAAGGGCACTTGAGTGCTACTCAGTTGGGGCTGTATGTTTTAGAAAAACTCCATCAATTTATCTCATGTCTCATTTTTAACTGTCAGTATATTGTGAGCTGTTTTCATTTCCAAGTGAATTCATGCAACATGGATACATCTGTTGATCACAGTTCTCACTAGAATGTGTGCTTTTGTACCAAGTGTTTCTTTATTAACTAGTAGGTCTGTACATTGTCAATCCATGTATTTCCTTTCACAAACTGTAATATTAAATTAAATTTCTCATTCCTAGACTAACTAACTGAGACCTGAGAGACACAACACTGTACTAAGACACAGTTGAATTTCAAAGTACTCTCAGGCTGTATTTTATCTGCTATTTTTTAAATGTTTGTTTTAAGTAATGTTTTTTGTTTAACATTTTAAGCAGATGAAAGAAATAATCCATTTTATAATATGCAGAAGTGTGTGACATTTTTTCCCTTGATGGTATCCAATTTGATCTATCAACTGCCATCTTAGCATTGAATATATCTCCATCTTCTGTCTCTTGTCTTGATGGTGCACTCTGATACTCTTTCCTGTCTATCGCTAGATGTTAACTTCCCACTTACAGCACTGTCTTCCTCTACACTCAACTCTTTCCGGCTGCAAAGGTACAATGTTCTAAACAGGTATCATCATGCTCATCTACCCAGCTGTAAATGAGCACCATAATGTGCTCTTGATTTATGGAAGGCAAAGGCAGCAGGGACAGGAACTGGTCAGCTAAATTCAAAGAGCTGGACCTAGTATGGTGAAGTCTCTAACACTCCACTCCCCTACAGCAGTATCTGCTATGGGTCAACTTTGACCTTTTGTGTTTTAAAACTTGTTAATCTGATTTTGTTTAGGGTGATGGGTAACTGTAAATTATGGTTATACTGGGGTTTCTTAACCGGTGGTTCACAGAGCCCATAGTTGGGGGAAAGGGGGTTTGGTTAGGCTGTGCATATCCATAAAATTTCTTAATTTAATTTTACTCTGGAAAATTATGATAGATTTTTACATGTAAGTAAACTTCTTCTTTTTACAGATTGTTAGTCTATTGTATTTCAGTATGACTGTATGTAAGATTAACAATTTTTTCTTTCTAATAAAATGTATTACTTGTATGCCAAAAATGTCATTGTGTATATGTACATTCTTTCTAAGGAGTCCTTGGCCTTCAGTGGACAACCTAATGGGTTGTTGGCCTTCAGTGGACTATATATATATTTTCCCAGAATTCACATTGTCGGTGTTATATTTGGTACACAATTTATTCTCTATGTTTATGTTGATATGACTTCCAAGCTATCATGTCAGGTTTCACACCCACATTTAAGAAGCACTGCTGTACAGTTAATGCCATTAATAATGGTTGATGCTTTATACTTTGTTTCTGTTCATTTTATTTTGAATTTGTGTATGACCAAAGTTTGTGTCATTTATTAGTTTTTGTTAATTGTGAACATTAAAATGAACTAGATTATTTCAGTGGTTTGGTGTATACTAATAAACTGTTTTACTAATGTTGCCATGTGTTTTGAGAATTGATAGCTGCAGTGGACTTGTATGGGATGTTTTAGTTTTATGTCATTCGTGTCTTTTTCATGTGTTCCTAGGTCTCCCTCTCTCACCTTAGGGATTACAGAACAAGGACTGCCTGATAATGATGTCAAAAGATTTCATCTCGGTGTGTGTCCTATCCATCTCCAGTGTCATCTTATCTCTTGTTCCACTAGCATTTGTCTGGTTTTTATCAGTTCCACATTAGTAATCTTATACCACTTCAATCCTTCTAATGTACGCAAGTACCCATTTATGAAAGTCTGTAGCTTTTTGGTTGTTGTTTTTGTTGTTCATGTTTCAGAGCTATACAATAGGACTGACTTGACATTTCAATTTGAAGATTTTGATTTTTGGGTCTGACTTGATTTCTTTTGAGCTCCATATGTGTATGTTGTTTACTCATCACATTTTAGTTAACAAACACTGTACCAGTATGTCTGCAAAATTTGTGTGGGGTAAGATAGATGTGGGGGAGCAGAATGAGAGTGCTAAATGGAGGGACATCCTCGTTTGTCTTCAGACTTCCACATTAATGACTCGAATAAGGCCGTAGTCAGCTCAAGGCATCTCCAAACAGTCTTTGGGGACTGAAGTAGGTTGTTGCCATATGCTACTCCATTGCTGTATGTTGGGCAGGACTTCAGAAGGTGTTTGGCTGTCATTGGGCTGGTGCCACAGATCGGTTGCACCTATTCTGTACTTGTGGTATAGATGGTATCTCAATCTTTTGTGTCCAGTGCATGGGCCGAAAAATGGTGACATAGCCTCGCCTAGATAGCTGATGATATGCATCATAGGAAAGGAAAATGGATGCAATAGTCAGGTAGCACTGGAAATTGCATCCTTGCAGCATGTAGAACCATACATATATCTTGGCAGCAGTGGAGACAAGACAAAGAGTCGGAGGAACAAATAATTATATCAGAAGGCCAGTGCTCTCAAAGCAGTGGGCAGGATATGTGGAAGGTATTCTCAATATGCCTCAATGGGCGTGTAACAGGACACTTTACCTACATTTTGTTGTACTCTTGTTACTTAACCATGTTGTTTTTGAAGTGTTTTTTGTTTGTTTAAAGTTTGTACACAATGGAGTAGCCAGCCCTTCCATAATCAACTCCTATGACATGCACGATAGGATGCAGTGTTCTTTTCTTTGCTGCCCTCTCAAGCCCTGGTGATATACATTGAGGAAGCCTGCTGATAGCATCAATTGGCAGTCATTGTTCTGGAACATACAGGGTTAGAGAGGTAGATGGACACTGAACAAGACATAGAGAAAGGGAACTGCTCTCTCTCAGGCATGACTTAAAAGGTGACTTAATATGGTTGTGCATAAGGCTGACTACTGCAACAACTGGAGATGAATTACTCTCCTCTCAGTTCCGAGTAAAATACTTGGCAGGATAATCATCCAGAGAATTTCAAAAGCAGTTGACCATAAACTGAGGAAAGAACAAGTGGGTTTTAGAAAGAACAGAAGATGTGCAGATCTTATATTCACCCACAGGAACATTATAGAGCAGTGCTCAGAATGGCAGAGACAGCTATACATTAACTTTGTTTATTTTGGAAAGGCTTTTGACAGTATACACAGGGACAGCCTATGGAAAATACTGAGGGCTTATAGAATTTCCAGCTGCATTGTTTCCATTGTAAAAAGCCTCTATTCTATTCTAACTTTACATGCAGTGTTGGATTGAGCAACCTAACTTTTGAAGTGAAAACAGGAAAACGACAGGGATGCCCCTTATCAACAACATTATTTTTGACAGACATAGATTGGGTGATGCAACAGACAACAGAGGACAGTCTAAGAGGAATTAGATGGACAAATTTACTACACTGGAAGACCTGGAATATGCAGATGACATTGCAGTACTCGAACATTCACGTCAACATATCCAAGAAAAAACCGATAGACTGAATAGGTATAGCCAGCAGGTTGATCTGACCATCAGTCTGAAAAAGACAAAGGTCATGACACTCAACGTGGGCAATCCTGAACCAATAACAATAAGGAACCAGAAGTTAGAACAGACAGACACATTTACTTACCTAGGATGCATAGTAATACCAGATGGCGGAACAAGCAAGGACATTAACAACAGAATGAATAAAGTGAGAACAGCCTTCGCTAGTCTCAACAACATCTTGAAGTCTTCCAAGTACAGCTTCTTCTTCTTCTTTGATCCTTAGCCACCGACCGTCAAAGCAGTCCGTGGCCATCACGCCTAGTGGCGTCTTGTAGGGCAACAACAAATTGATTCCACTTTGCTCGGTCGGCGGCCATCCTTCGTACAGTGCCCCAACTCTGGTTCCTTTTTTGCATCTCAACCTCCACAGTCCTCCGCCAGGTTGTTTTTGGTTGGCCTCTCTTTCATTTTCCTTCAGGGGTCCAAAGCATAGCTGTTCTTGTGATGGCATTGGGGTCTCTTCTGGGTACATGGCCAACCCAGCTCCAGCATCTGCCAGCTATGATGGTGTGCATGTCCTCTTGCTTGCTCCGAGTAAGCAGATCTTGGTTGGTGATGGTATTCGGCCAAAAAATTTGGAGAATTTTTCTTAGGCATGTTGTGTGAAAAGAGGACAATTTCGACATTTCCTTCTCTGTAACTCTCCAGCATTCCACACCATAGAGAAGCACAGAAAGCACACAGCTCTGATATAATCTTAATTTTGTGCTTGTGCTGTATTGAGAGGACTTCCAGATGTTGTTTAGGCTAAAAAAGGCTGTTCTTGCTTTATTCATTCTGATGTTGATGTCTTTGCCTGCCCCGTCGTCTGGTGTTACTATGCATCCTAGGTATGTGAAGGTGTCTTTCTGTACCAGTTGCTGATTCCTTACTGATATGGGCTCAGGGTTGCTCACATTGAGCTTCATGACTTCTGACTTCTTTAAATTGATGTTCAAGCCCACCTGCTGGCTAAACTTATTAAGTATATCCGTTTTTTCCTGGATGTGTTGATGTGAATGTGCTAGTAGTGCAATGTCATCTGCATATTCCAGATCTTCCAATGTAGAAAATGTCCAAGTACAGCACAAACACCAAATTAAGACTATGAGAGCTGTGTACTTTCTGTGCTTCTCTATGGTGCGGAATGCTGGAGAGTAACAGAAGGAAATGTCGAAACTGTCATCCTTCCACACAATTTGACTAAGGACAATTCCATAAATCTTTACCGAATGCCATCAGCAACCAAGAACAAACTTATTCGGAGTAACCAGGAGGACATGTACACCATCATAGCTGGCAGACGCTGGAGTTGGGTTAACCACGTCCTCAGAAGGAACCCTGATGCCATTACAAAAACAGCTATACCTAAGCGAAAGAGAGGCCAACCAAAAACAACTTGGTGGAGATCTGTGGAAGCCAAGTTGCAAAGAATGAACCAGAGTTGGGCACTGTAAAAAGGATGGGCATCGACCGAACAAAGTGGAATCAATTTCTTGCTGCCCTACAAGACAACACCATCAGGGCCGGCCCTAGGAATTTTGCGCCCCGTGCAATACCATACCTTGCCGCCCCAGCCCAACCTCAAATTAACGTTTGACATTTTTAAAACCATTATGTTAAGCAAGCTTCAACATTAATTTCATGACCATTAGCCTAATTTTAAATAGTACCATTTATAATAATGTATTGATAAATTGATGAAAATACTCTTAAATGACATCTACAACAGTGGCCAAATACCCGATGATGTGCTAAAATCCATATTCATAGCTTTACCAAAGAAACCTGGAGCCATGGAATGTGAAGAACGCACTATTAGTCTTATGAGTCAAGTGACCAAAATATTATTATGAATTATGAGAAGAGCGAGAAATAAAATTTAAAAAATAAATGATGACCAGTGTGGATTTGTAGAAGGTAATGGCCCAAACAATGATATATATATATATATATAGATTACAAGAACATTAATAGAAAGAGCCATATAGGTGAAGACAGATCTGAACTTGTGGGACTCTTTAATTCCCAAGAGCCAATATATCGTACTTCCTTCCAGACCCATTTGACCCAATGAACGTTAAATCGGCTTTCGTATCTTTTGCTCCTTTCTAGAGCTGTTTTCTAATTTTAACAACCCAAAACGTCATTTCTGACAGGAAGTTCTTTCATTTTAAATACCTCGTATTTATGCATTTGAACATTTAAAAATGTTATTTTTTCAAACAAAAACTATAAAAAAGCACTGGTGTGGCCATTTTTGTGTGGACCAAACCCAGCTTTTTGCTTGGGACTGAAAGGCATTCGACAAGGTGAAACATGAGGAAATTATAAAAATGTTAGAAACCATGAACATTGGTGGTAACGACTTGAGGATAATAAAGAACATATACTGGCAACAAACAGCAGTTGTAAGAATTAGCAGCCAAATAGGAACGAATCAGCAAGTAAAAAAAGTGTGTCAGGCAGGGATATGTGCTGTCACCTGATCTGTTTAACCTGTACAGTGAAAATATAATGAGATCTCTAGAGGACTTACCAGGAATATCATTTGACGGACATAATTTAATCAACTTAAGATACGCTGATGATGTAGTCTTAATAGCAAAAGGTGAAAAAGGAGCTGCAGGAAATGAAAAGGAGCTGCAGGAAATGGTTGATACAATAGTGATAGACAGTGAAAATAAAGGCCTCTGCCTAGAAAAAAGACAGAAGTAATAGTCGTCTCAAAGAAAAAGGCTCCCCCAAAATGCACTATCAAAGTGAATGAAACAGTTTTAAAACAAGTCAATAAATTCAAATACCTGGGCACATTAATAACAACGGATGGAAGATGCATCTCAGAAATAAAGAGCAGACTAGCTCAAGCACAAGCAGCTTTCTATAAAATGAAGAGTATTTTATACAACAATTTATTGTCATTGGAAGTAAGAAAGAGAGTTTTTCAGTGTTCTATAGAACCACTTCTTACATATGGGAGTGAGTCATTGACAATTGGTAAACAAGCAAAGAAGGCACTAGAGGCCACAGAGATGTGGTTTTACAGAAGAAAGTTAAAAATACCATGGACAGTCAAAAGGATAATGAGGATGTCCAGAAAGAGGCCAATGATCAAAGGAAACTTATTTCACAAGTTAGAAAGAAACAATCCACTTTTTGTGGTGCGTGTTATGAGAGGAGGAAAGCTGGAATTTATCGTAACAGCTGGTAAGAATGAGGAAAAAAGAGATAGGGGAAGACACAGAGCCCATTCTGGACTGTTTGACATCGTGACATGGACAGAAATCAACAGCAGAATTGATAAATTGTACTGGAGACAAGAAGTTGTGGAAAGACATGATCTCCTACACCACTAGGAATGGTACTTGAAGAAGATTTTCACTGGACTCTTTATTCTCTTCCATATTCGATTCCTTTTTGTGACATCCGCACCGCGCGGTGCTCCTCAATACTAGAAAAAATTGCGCATCATTTTCATACACAATCACTGACACTGTTACTGCGCGTATGCTCACAAGGATCCACGTTACACGCTTATTGAGGCATACTGGGAATAAGGTGTTAGGCCATATTTTCTTGACCTAAGGCACACTAAGGCTGCTGTGGTCAGCATCACGCCGGCCGCTTAAAATTTCCTAGAGTTGCTCTGGTACCCACTTCAAGAGGCTAGGTTGACCCCAGAGCCGTCTGAGATCTGAAAAGATAGGAAGCAAGTGCACTAATTACTGAACAACCGCTGCTCCCTCCAAAGCTCACAAGTCAGATGTAATAAACAAACTAGTCCAGTCAGTCACACTTCACATTCAATCCGATGCAAACATCATAAAAATGCTCACATGAAGCACATGTGTTATAAATTCATCAACACATACTTGTATTTTAACAATAATGACGTCATCAACAAATGCTTTCACATTCAGTTTTTAATCAATGCTGATCTATAAATGTAATAAACATGGTAAGGCTTGAGTCAAGGCATATTCTGTCATAGTCATTAGTTAATGACCTCAAGTCTAAGGTGACTCAATGTGCTGAGAAACAGGATGGCTACTAGGAAAGTAGTCTTGGACATTGGCTGTCTGGGTACGCACCAGGCAGGTGGACTTCTTAAGGAACACCACTTGCCTTTTCCCTGGCATGGCGGCTGAGGGTGATAGGATATTTCCACCATATCTTGCAAATATGTGGCATGGCGGCTGAGGGTGATAGGATATTTCCACCATATCTTGCAAATATGTGGCATGGCGGCTGAGGGTGATAGGATATTTCCACCATATCTTGCAAATATGTGGTATGGCGGCTGAGGGTGATAGGATATTTCCACCATATCTTGCAAATATGTGGCATGGCGGCTGAGGGTGATAGGATATTTCCACCATATCTTGCAAATATGTGGCATGGCGGCTGAGGGTGATAGGATATTTCCACCATATCTTGCAAATATGTGGCATGGCAGCTGAGGGTGATAGGATATTTCCACCATATCTTGCAAATATGTGGCATGGCGGCTGAGGGTGATAGGATATTTCCACCATATCTTGCAAATATGTGGCATGGCAGCTGAGGGTGATAGGATATTTCCACCATATCTTGCAAATATGTGGCATGGCGGCTGAGGGTGATAGGATATTTCCACCATATCTTACAAATATTATATTATGTATTATGGAAAAAACTAGAATTATGGCGGGAGGTACGGGGATGTGTGGCCAATGTATTCTACAAATGTAACGAAGAAACGTGAATGTAGAAGGAGAGGTAGGGGAGAGAGAGAGAACAACAAATGTAACGAAGAAACGTGGATGTAGAAGGAGAGGTAGGGGAGAGAGAGCAACAAATGTAACGAAGAAACATGGATGTAGAAGGAGAGGTAGGGGAGAGAGAGAACAACAAATGTAACGAAGAAACGTGGATGTAGAAGGAGAGGTAGGGGGAGAGAGAGAGAGAACAACAAATGTAACGAAGAAACGTGGATGTAGAAGGAGAGGTAGGGGAGAGAGAGCAACAAATGTAACGAAGAAACCAGGATGTAGAAGGAGAGGTAGGGGAGAGAGAGAGAACAACAAATGTAACGAAGAAACGTGGATGTAGAAGGAGAGGTAGGGGAGAGAGAGAGCAACAAATGTAAAATATCCAAAGATACTGCCTACACTGCAGTTTACCACTAACTCATAATGTCATCACGTGAAATCATGGCCTTAGTACTCAGAATACTGCCTACACTGCAGTTTACAATTACTTCATAATGTCATCACGTGAAATCATGGCCTTAGTACTCAAAATACTGCCTACACTGCAGTTTACAATTACTTCATACTGTCATCACGTGAAATCATGGCCTTAGTACTCAAAATACTTCAACATCCACAAACACTACCTCCGCGGGAAATAATGGCCTCTTACAAAATATCCTCTACTAGGAAATACTGGCCTGTACATATTAAGGCCTCTAACATCTTCGCATCAAATATCCACTTATCCAAAAACACAGCGAAAATCCATCGCTATACATATTTCTAGTGCTCTGCGCAGACACACACTTACAGGGCTGACTTTCCCCAGTCAACCGCCCAAAACTTAGACTCCTCTCCAACTGCCACGGGAACACACATCTCCCGCCAAAAAACACCGGACTCGGCTGTTCACGGACTAGCCGTGAGCTATTCACAGCCGGCCGAACCAGTACAGATTAACTACATGACTAGCGCTCACACGCTTTCTGTACACTTTGATTTCTAAGATATAAATGTTTAACCCACTCACAATTAAACAACCCGACAAGTGCTACAACCTTGAATTCACTGTATAATCAGTATAGTACGTATTACTCCCCTTTTTTTGATCTTAACATACTAACACCCGCTCCAGAGAAAAAAATGATTTATCATTTTTTTGAAAAAACTACATCAATGAAAAATAAAGGGTCAGCTAAGCTCTAATATATGATTACAACAATAGTTTTATGATAAGATCAAAATAATACATCGCCAAATAATAAAGCAAGTGTACAATAAACAAATTACCCATAATAATCTGCTAAATACACCGAAATAATCATTTACAAACAAAGTTAAGTATGACTACTGTAGATCAAACATGACATAATAAATAGGAAGTAAAGTCAAGATCAGACAAAAGTCGCATGATCAGCACAGAAAATCAACAAAGAAATCGAAATAGGAAGAAAGATCCATAATACCTAATAGTAACAATTAAGCTAATCAATTCCTTGCATGAAATAAATAGAACTGTCACCAATAGTTACATATACTAATCCATATTACAATACGTAAGAATACAAAGAATGGAAGTATAAGAAGTATAAGAAGTAAACGTATACAAATAGAATAAAGTAACCTCCAGATGAAAACATGGAAGCATAACCAAAGCATAGACCGCTTCCAAAGAAATTGGGTGAAACGAAGAATAAGAAGGGAATTCAAAAGATGAATGCATAGAAAGACGACAACAATACACCCAAACAACTATCCAACTAAATAACGCATAATAAATAATTTAGCTTAATTACAAAACTTATTTATAACTAAAATGATTTATCACAAGCATCACACAAAAGAGTGATATATAAAAATATCACAATCTCAAAAAAAAATATTACTATTTTAAATTCGGAAATATCAACATATATAATTACACCTTATTAAGCGCTTTGGCGCAGAAAAAGTATAACAATGTCAACGAAAATACATTTCCCTAAAAAATTACAATACAAAAAAGTTTCTTTAAAGCTAAGTTAAATAAAAATAGCATTTTAACTTTCTAGATTAAATCTATAATTAATATACCAAAATTGAAATCATCTTTAACAAAATGAATAACATCTAACAAAAAAGAATTCCAATACTTAAGTAGACTCATAATAAACGCATACTAGTTTAAACAAAATTCGGCACAAAAGCACATGGCAAAATAAAATACTCCATCATCTGCATAACAACATGTAAACGTATAAGCTTAACACTATCTAACAAAAACAAATCTGCTTTGAAAGAATGTCACATGCCTAAACGACAAGAAAATCAAATTATATAAACCATCAAGTATCATGCTATAGACACAAAAAAATCAAAAACCAATGTTTCAAAATGTGTTTTCAAACACAAATACAAAATCATAAATAACACATACAAGTTTAGTTTCAAAATTACATTTCACAACACAATAGTTACTACATATAATCTATGTATATGATAATATTAATTAGACATAGCACCAGAATATAAGAAAAGAAAAAATAAATTTAATGAATAACAAGACTCTCTGAAACAACTAACGCATATTCGAAGCTAATAAGTTTGTGCTTAGGGCTGGCAAACTCATCAATTACAAAATTATCCTAAGAATCAAAACTGTCAAAACATATCAATGTTTGATGAATCAACTAACATAGCTTCAAAATACACAACGGAGCACCTATGGTCAAACATAACATGGTCTAAGTAAAATAGTTTTCCGACTAGCGTATGAAAATACCACTAATCCACTATCTCATTAAAAAATTAAAGATAAGTCACTACAAAGTGATATGATACGATTTCATTGCAATCATAATACATATAATGTTTATTCAGCAAACAATTATGAAAACAATAACATAGAGTTACAACAGTGCATACATATAAACATACACAATAAGCACTACGACATAACACAATACAATACTTCATTATCCAAAAAAAAAAATTAAGTGTAAAAAACACTGTAGTAATATTAAACCAACCCTAAAAAAAAAATAGGTCACAACTCCGGGGTCCTTGATAGTATTCTGTACACCGCACGGGATAACGTCATACAATACCGGTTCAACAGGCTGACTTGGCTGCGCTCGACTAAACACATGGTCGTTGGTTGACCCGCATTCCTCTCACAGTAAAAAATAACTTCGGTGCGAAGATTCTTAACGCAAAGCCGAATACTGTGGGAAAATACAAATGAAAATGTCTATCAATCAACTTCTGAGATTTACTGAAGTAAAACGGAAAATTAGTCTTACATTTTACCCAACTTGTGGCAGTGAAAACGTCTGGTCTATATATGATGCCATCATTTCCTCGTCACATAGCCGATAACACAAAAGGATAGGACATCCTGACCGCAATGAAGGTCATCACAACAGTAGGCTGAAATAAAATCCTACTTACACACAAAGAGATATTCTCTCGAAATCAAAATGCATAACAAGCAGTAGTATTTGAAACAATACCCTTACTGTTACCTTGTCTATAACCAAGTTTGTTCTTTTGTTGTGCAACATTATTATGATTAGTATTTCTACTTCTATAAAAATATCTAACCGATGGATTCTGTTTTGTTCTAGAACCATCATTATAAAGCTGATAATCTTGAATGTAGTTATTTCTCTCACCAAAATTGTTTCTATTCTCCTTTGTAACAATATCCTTACCAAATTGATCAGTACCAGTGATAACAAAATTCTTATGGTTATCAACAGGTTGAGTTTTATTTTGGGTACAAGTCTTACTAATAGCTTTGTCCCTTATTATCTGTTTATCAGAATTTCCATAATCAGTGTAATGGTTGGTCTTTTGAGCTCTGCCTTGAAATTTATCTCCATTTTTTTTGCAATCTATAGAACTGACTGTTATAGCAGAATTATCCTTGCTGGCCTGACGCCACGAGTCAGTAATGTTACCAGAAGTAGTACGTGGGAAATTGTATTTGCCACGTAGAGATCTACGTTTACCATGTTCGTTTTTCGTCGCAGCAAAGAATGTAAAGGGCTGGCTCTTTGCTTGTTGATAAACAACTTTCTGTCTACTATTGTCAACATTGACAGTAGACAACCCCTTGATGCCCAAAACGACATCTACCAAACCAGAAACTCTATTTCTCAGATAACTAATCTCAGCATTTCTAAGTGATATATCTTCAGTTTGTTTCTTAATTAAGTCATTAGATGTTAAAACCTTACTCTTCTCCTCCATGAGTAATTTCTCAATATCAGTCATTTTCTCTTTCTTAAACGATAACTCCTCTACTCTCTTTTCTACATCCTTTTCTTTGCTTTCCCTCCGCTGTCGTGCCAATTTTCTTAATCTCTTCTTTTGCACCTCTGCTATCTGTGGCTGAAGTCGGGCCACCTGGGCTTGAAGACCTTCGACCTGAGCAGCTTGTGCTCTCAACTGTGTTAATTCCAGTTGAAGTGCTTTGATCTTATTATCATAGCTATTTTTAAGTTCATTAATCTCATCCAGAGATACAATATTCTTCTTTATAGCAACACTTTGTAAAAAATCCACCTCACTTCTTAAGTCCACAATTATTTCTTGATAAGACTTCTTATCTTGCCTAGCCTGAACTTTTAATTTGCAACACATCTCTTTCTTTTCTTCAATTTCTTGAGTGAGATTACATACTTCGCTATTCTTGTGTTCTATCTGAACTTCCAAATCTTTTACTCTAATGCACGCAGAGTCTAATGCTGTTTTTACACTAGCAAGCTCCAAGTTTGATTTCTGTAACTCACTTGTGAGCTTAGACACTGTCTCTTGTAATCTATTCTTTTCAGCACCATCCTGTAAAAACTTATCTCTTTCCTGTAAAGCACTCTGTTTGTTTACTTTTGTTTGTTTTTCACTTCCTAATTCCTTTTTCTGCTCATCAGGAATACCGTTGTGGATTATTTTGCATATACTCTGTACTATATATCCGTGTTCAACATTCCTATACTGATACAAAAACACACGAAGGTGCTGTATCAACTCCACCAAATCTTTAGCCATTATCAAATTATGATCAAACCGAAAATTATCTTCAGCAAACAACTCTAAGGATCTAGACGCATTCATCAAAAAATCGTCCAACACCCATGCTTCAAGTCGTGAGCCTCTCAATCGTTCATTATCTCTACCATCTACGAATGCAAACCTCAACATAGGCCTCATATCGCCTGGATTAATGTCACAATCCATGGTGATTCAATCGTTGAATGTACTATATTTTTAGACCACTTATAATTCTAATAAGTTTATGTCCTTGGAAATTTAGACAATTAATTTCCACCTCACACAATAAATACTTCCTCAAGAGATTAATGTATTAAATAATGTATCAATTCTCAATTATTATGCACCAAATCCTATACTAAACAGTTAATAGAATACATAATGAGCAATATGAGAAGACTTGATAGCATACATACATAAACACAGTTTCCACAACAACAAAACCACTTATCTTGCAAATAGCAACTAGTTCCTTCTTTTCCCTCTACAATCGATGGGCATCAACATCAAAGATGACACAACATAAGCAGACTCTCATGTTGAAAGGTGCAGGTACAATCACTGTACTCGTCGTCAACTGTCACTCCACCTTGACACAGTATGCTATGTTATCGTACACAGCACAGGAAACTGGAAACTGGAAACAGTGCAAGTTATCCACTTGTTCCCTCTGTCGTAGCGAAGGTATACTGTCTGTCACTCTTGTTGAAAAGAGTTACTTGATCTTTCGAACTTGCATATAAACTGGAACACATTGTAATTCTTATAATGCCGATATCGCTGATGATGATGAATCAGGGCAGGTCGTCATAACCATGTCAAAGTTTACTTGAAAATTTCGCTCCGAAACGTAGAACTGGACACGCTGCAGATACTTCGCAGTGAAGCTTGTAAACAATTGCCATCTCACCGTGTCACCGGTTTCAGGTCATGAGTGACACACAACTGTCTGTGTATAGTAGAGGCGTTGCCGATTACAGGTCACGATCGACACAAAAACTGTAGAAGATTCGCCTTTGTTTCTTAACAATATAGAAGTACCAAAAGGCGCTCTAAATCCAAGGCACGCCCACACAGGGCTCACTCTTAAACAGGGCAAGGTTACGTAGACACAATCTTACAACGCGAATTCGTGGTCATTACGCCCGAAAAACTGGGCCACCAGATGATAAATATCTCAACATGGTTGTCATTGTGAGGAGGACTCTAGATGATAAATACTATGTGCGCTTGATGATACTCGCTAAATAGTTTCCTCCTGTATAATTCCTGTTGAATGATGGTTGCTGATAAAGTACACTGTAAAGTATGTGCGCCCACACAGGGCAGATGATAAAGTATGTCGCCTTTTTGTGTACGACAACGCCCACACAGGGCTATTTATAGGTATGAGTAACTACCATGTCACTGCGTCTGGAATGTCAGCAGAGGGTGTGTGTTGACACAGTCATACACCACAATAACGCACGTGAAAGTCATGGAAGGAGTGAAACTGCTGGTGACGTTTTAATAACAATTTATTCACGCCACAACACCATACATTTTTGACAGTCATAGATTGGGTGATGCGCCAGACAACAGAGGGCAGTCCAAGAGGAATTAGATGGACAACGTTTTCTACACTGGAAGATTTGGAATATGCAGATGACATTGCACTACTCGCGCATTCACATCAACACATTCAAGACAAAACCGATAGACTGAATAAGTATGGCCAGCAGGTGGGCCTGAACATCAATTTGAAGAAGACAGAGGTCATGACACTAAATGTGGGCAATCCTGAGCCAATAACAGTAAGGAACCAGAAGTTAGAACAGACAGACACATTTACTTACCTAGGAAGCATAGTAACACCTGACGGCGGAACAAGCAAGGACATTAAGAACAGAATGAATAAAGCGAGAACAGCCTTTGCTGTTCTCAACAACATTTGGAAGTCTTCCCAGTACAGCACAAACACCAAATTAAGACTGTATGAGAGCTGTGTACTTTCTGTGCTTCTCTATGGTGCGGAATGTGGGAGAGTAACAGAGAAGGAAATGTCGAAACTGTCCTCCTTCCACACAATCTGCCTAAGGAAAATTCTCCGAATCTTTTGGCCAAACACCATCAGCAACCAAGAACTACTTATTCGGAGTAACCAGAAGGACATGCACACCATCATAGCTGGCAGACGCTGGAGTTGGGTTGGCCACGTCCTCAGAAGGGACCCTGATACTATCACAAGAACAGCTATGCTATGGACCCCCGAGGGAAAGCGAAAGAGAGGCCGACCAAAAACAACTTGGCGGAGAACCGTGGAAGCTGAGATGCAAAGAATGAACCACAGTTGGGGCACTGTACGAAGGATGGCCGCCGACCGAGCAAGGTGGAATCAATTTGTTGCTGCCCTACAAGACGCCACCAGGCGTGATGGCCGCTGACTGCTTTGACGATTGGCGGTTATGGATCAAAGAAGAAGAAGAAGAAGACAACACCATACAAATGACTCCAAGAAATACACGTTAATAACATATCACAAAATATCCAAAAGAACTGCCCACACAGCAGTTTAGCCTAACATGGCCGAACAATGTCTCCACCTCTCAAAATATCCAAAGATACTGCCTACACTGCAGTTTACCACTAACTCATAATGTCATCACGTGAAATCATGGCCTTAGTACTCAGAATACTGCCTACACTGCAGTTTACAATTACTTCATACTGTCATCACGTGAAATCATGGCCTTAGTACTCAAAATACTTCAACATCCACAAACACTACCTCCGCGGGAAATAATGGCCTCTTACAAAATATCCTCTACTAGGAAATACTGGCCTGTACATATTAAGGCCTCTAACATCTTCGCATCAAATATCCACTTATCCAAAAACACAGCGAAAATCCATCGCTATACATATTTCTAGTGCTCTGCGCAGACACACACTTACAGGGCTGACTTTCCCCAGTCAACCGCCCAAAACTTAGACTCCTCTCCAACTGCCACGGGAACACACATCTCCCGCCAAAAAACACCGGACTCGGCTGTTCATGGACTAGCCGTGAGCTATTCACAGCCGGCCGAACCAGTACAGATTAACTACATGACTAGCGCTCACACGCTTTCTGTACACTTTGATTTCTAAGATATAAATGTTTAACCCACTCACAATTAAACAACCCGACAAGTGCTACAACCCTGAATTCACTGTATAATCAGTATAGTACGTATTACTCCCCTTTTTTGATCTTAACAGAGAGCAACAAATGTAACGAAGAAATGTGGATGTAGAAGGAGAGGTAGGAGAGAGAGAGCAACAAATGTAATGAAGAAACGTGGATGTAGAAGGAGAGGTAGGGGAGAGAGAGCAACAAATGTAACGAAGAAACGTGGATGTAGAAGGAGAGGTAGGGGAGAGAGAGAGCAACAAATGTAATGAAGAAACGTGGATGTAGAAGGAGAGGGAGAAGAGAGAGAGCAACAAATGTAACGAAGAAACATGGATGTAGAAGGAGAGGTAGGGGAGAGAGAGAAACAAATGTAACGAAGAAACGTGGATGTAGAAGGAGAGGTAGGGGCGAGAGAGAGCAACAAATGTAATGAAGAAACGTGGATGTAGAAGGAGAGGTAGGAGAGAGAGAGAGCAACAAATGTAACGAAGAAACATGGATGTAGAAGGAGAGGTAGGAGAGAGAGAGCAACAAATGTAACGAAGAAACGTGGATGTAGAAGGAGAGGTAGGGGAGAGAGAGAACAATAAATGTAACGAAGAAACGTGGATGTAGAAGGAGAGGTAGGAGAGAGAGAGCAACAAATGTAACGAAGAAACGTGGATGTAGAAGGAGAGGTAGGGGAGAGAGAGAGAACAACAAATGTAACGAAGAAACGTGGATGTAGAAGGAGAGGTAGGGGAGAGAGAGCAACAAATGTAACGAAGAAACGTGGATGTAGAAGGAGAGGTAGGAGAGAGAGAACAACAAATGTAACGAAGAAACGTGGATGTAGAAGGAGAGGTAGGAGAGAGAGAGAGAGCAACAAATGTAACGAAGAAACGTGGATGTAGAAGGAGAGGTAGGGGAGAGAGAGAGAAACAAATGTAACGAAGAAACGTGGATGTAGAAGGAGAGGTAGGGGAGAGAGAGAGAAACAAATGTAACGAAGAAACGTGGATGTAGAAGGAGAGGTAGGGGAGAGAATTAGCAACAAATGTAAAGGAAAGAAAAAAAGAAGTAAGAAGAGAGAGGGAGGAGAGAGAGAGCAACAAAAAGTAACGAAGAAAACGTGGATGTAGAAGGAGAGAGGGGAGGGAAGAGAGAGAAAACAAATGTAAAGAAGAAACGGGATGTAATGTAGGGAAGGAGAGGTAGGAGAGAGAGAGAGAGAACAAATGTAACGAAGAAAAGAATGTAGAAGGAGAAGGTAGGGGAGAGAGAGAGAACAAGGAAAAATGTAACGAAGAAACGTGGAATGTAGAAGGAGAGAAGAGGTAGGAGAGAGAGAGAGAAGCAACAAAGAAGAAGAGAAGAAAAAGGTGGATGTAGAAGGAGAGGGTAGGAGGAGAGGGAGAGAGAGAAGAAAAAGAGGTAAAGAAGAAACGTGGATGTAGAAGGAGAGGAGGGGAGAGAGAGAAGAAGAAAATGTAAGAAAGAAAAAGTGGATGTAGAAGGAGAGGTAGGAGAGAGAGAGAGAAAAAAAAGAACGAAGAAAAGTGGATGTAGAAGGAGAGGAGGTAGGAGGAGAGAGAAGAAAAAAATGTAACGAAGAAACGTGATGTAGAAGAGAGAAGAAGGGGAGAGAGAAGAAAACAAATGAACGAAGAAAAAAGTGGATGTAAAGGAAGAGAGGAGAGAAGAAGAGAGAGGGAGAAAAAAGAAGAAGTGGATGTAGAAGAGAGAGAAGAAGAGAGAGAGAGCAAAGAAAGTAAGAAGAAAAGTGGATGTAGAAGAAGAGGGTAGGGAGAGAGAGAGAGAGAGGAAAAAAATGTAAAGAAGAAAGGAAGGAAGGTGGGGAAGAAGAAGGTAGGAGAGAAGAAGAGAGGGGAAAGGAAAAAGGGGAAGAAGAAAAGTGGATGTAGAAGGAGAGGTAGGTGAGAGAGAGAGAGAACAAGAAGTAAAGAAGAAACGAAGGATGTAGAAGGAGAGAGAGAGAAGAGGAAGAGAAGAAACAAAAGTAACGAAGAAGAAAAAGGGAGGAAAGAATAGTTGAGGAGAAGGGAGAAGAGAGCAAAAGAAAGAAGAAAAAGAAATGTGGAGGAGAAAAGTGGAAGGTAGAGGAGGAGAGAGAGAAGAGAGAAAGAAGAAGAAGTTTTGCATTTTGGGACATAGTAACGAAGAAAGTAAGAAGAAGAGGGTAAAAGAAAGAAGAAGAAGATGAACAGTAGAAGAGAGGGGGGGAGGAGAGAGGAGAGAAGAAGCAACAAATGTAACGAAGAAACGTGGAATGTAGAAGGAGGAGGTAGGGGAAAGAGAGAGAAGAACAAATGTAACGAAGAGAAGAAACGTGGATGTAGAAGGAGAGGTAGGGGAGAGAGAGAGACAACAAATGTAACGAAGGAGAAAAACGTGGATGTAGAAGGAGAGGTAGGGGAGAGAGAGGAACAAATGTTAACGAAGAAAAGAGGGATGTAGAAGAGAGGAGGGGGAGAGAGAGAAGCAACAAGAAATGTAAGAAGAAAACGTGGAGTAGAAGGAGAGGTAGGAGAGAGAAAGGAAAATGTAACGAAGAAAAGTGGATGTAGAAGGAAGGAGGGAGAGAGAGAGAGAGAGAACAAAATGTAAACGAAGAAACGTGGATGTAGAAGGAGAGGAGGAGGTAGAGAGAAGAGAGAAAAAAATGTAACGAAGAAAAGTGGATGTAGAAGGAAGAGGTAGGAGAGAAGAGAGAAGGAAATGTAAAGAAGAAGAAAACGTGGATGTAGAAGGAGAGAGGAGAGAGAGAGAACAATAAATGTAACGAAGAGACGTGGATGTAGAAGGAGAAGTAGGAGAGAGAGAACAAAAATGTAACGAAGAAGAACGTGGATGTAGAAGGAGAGGTAGAAGAGAGAGAGAGAGAGAAGGAAAAAAGTAACGAAGAAACGTGGATGTAGAAGGAGAGGTAGGAGAGAGAGAACAACAAATGTAACGAAGAAAAACGTGGATGTAGAAGGAGAGGTAGGAGAGAGAGAGGAAACAAAAATGTAAAGGAAGAAGAAAAAAAAGTGGATGTAGGGTGAGGAGAAGACGTAGGGAGAGAGAGAAAACAAATGTAACGAAGAAAAAGTGGATGAAGAAGGAGAGGAAGGAGGAGAGAGAAGAAGAAAAAAATGTAACGAAGAGAAACGTGGAGAAGAAGGAGAGGTAGGGGAAGGAGAAGAAGAGGAAAAAATGAAACGAAGAAACGTGGATGTAGAAGGAGAGGTAGGAGAGAGAGAGAACAACAAATGTAACGAAGAAACGTGGATGTAGAAGGAGAGGTAGGAGAGAGAGCAACAAATGTAACGAAGAAACGTGGATGTAGAAGGAGAGGTAGATGAGAGAGAGAAGAAAAAGGTAGAAGAACGAAGAAAGAAACGAATGTAGAAGGAGAGGGGAGGAGAGAGAGAGAGAGAGAAGAAGATGAAGAAGAAAAGTGGAGTAGAAGGAGAGGTAGGGGAGAGAGAGAGAACAAATGAATGAAGAAAAACGATGTAAAAATGAGGAAGGAGAGAAGTAGGAGGAGAGAGAAGAAGAAATGTAACGAAGAAAGTGGAGTGAAGGAGAGGATAGGGATTAGGGTAGAGAGAGAGAAAAAAATGTATCGAAGAAACGTGGATGTAGAAGAAGGAGGAGAGGAGAAGAGGGGAGAGAGAGAAAGAGAAAAAAAAGGGAAACGAAGAAAAGAAGGGATGTAGAAGGAGAGGTAGGGGAGAGAGAGAGAGCAACAAAATAACGAAGAAACGTGGATGTAGAAGGAGAGGTAGGGGAGAGAGAGAGAGGTTAACGAAGAAATGTGAATGAAAGAAGGAGAGAGGGGGAGGGAAGAAGAAGAATGAAAGAAGAAGAAAAGATGTAGAAGAAGAGGTGAGAGAAAAGAGAAAAATGTAAAGAAGAAAGAGTTGAAGATGTAGAAGGAGAGGGAAGAAGAAGGGAGAGAGAGAGGAAGAAGAGTAAAAAGAAACGTGATGAGAAGAAGAAGGAGAGAGAAGAGAGAGAGAGAAGAGAAAACAAAGAGAAACGAAGAAGAAGTGGATGTAGAAGAGAATGAAGAGAGGGGAAAGAAAAAAGAGAGAAAAGATATGTAACGAAGAAACGAGGATGTAGAAGGAGAGGTAGGGGAGAGGGAGAGAAAAAAAATGAACGAAGAAAGGGGAGTGGATGTAGAAGGAGGGGTAGGGGGAGAGAGAGAGAAACCAATGTCACGAAGAATCGTGGATGTAGAAGGAGAGGTCGGGGAGCGAGAGAGGAACAAATGTAAAGAAGAAAAGTGGATGTAGAAGGAGGGGTAGGGGAGAGAGAGAGAGAAAACAAATGTAACGAAGAAACGAAGAATGTAGAAGGAGAGAGGAGAGGGGAGAGAGAGAGAAGGGTGGAGGGGGGAATGTAACGAAGAAACGTGGATGTAGAAGGAGAGGTAGGAGAGAGAGAGAGAGCAACAAATGTAACGAAGAAACGTGGATGTAGAAGGAGAGGTAGGGGAGAGAGAGAGAAAAAAATGTAACGAAGAAACGTGGATGTAGAAGGAGAGGGGGGGGAGAGAGAAAGAAAAATGTAACGAAGAAAAGTGGATGTAGAAGGAGAGGTAGGAGAGAGAGAGCAACAAATGTAACGAAGAAACGTGGATGTAGAAGGAGAGGTAGGGGAGAGAGATCAACAAATGTAATGAAGGAACGTGGATGTAGAAGGAGAGGTAGGGGAGAGAGAGAACAACAAATGTAACGAAGAAACGTGGATGTAGAAGTAGAGGGAGGGGAGAGAGAGAGAGCAACAAATGTAACGAAGAAACATGGATGTAGAAGGAGAGGTATGGGCGAGAGAGCAACAAATGTAACGAAGAAACGTGGATGTAGAAGGAGAGGTAGGGGAGAGAGAGAGAGCAACAAATGTAATGAAGAAACGTGGATGTAGAAGGAGAGGTAGGAGAGAGAGAACAACAAATGTAACGAAGAAACGTGGATGTAGAAGGAGAGGTAGGAGAGAGAGAGAACAACAAATGTAACGAAGAAACGTGGATGTAGAAGGAGAGGTAGGAGAGAGAGAGCAAAAAATGGAACGAAGATATGTGGATGAAGAAGGAGAGGTAAGGGAGAGAGAGAAAAACAAATGTAACGAAGAAACGTGGATGTAGAAGGAGAGGTATATGAGAGAGCAACAAATGTAAGGAAGAAACGTGGATGTAGAAGGAGAGGTAGGAGAGAGAGAACAACAAATGTAACGAAGAAACGTGGATGTAGAAGGAGAGGTAGGAGAGAGAGAGAGAGAGAGAACAACAAATGTAACGAAGAAACATGAATGTAGAAGGAGAGGTAGGAGAGAGAACAACAAATGTAACGAAGAAATGTGGATGTAGAAGGAGAGGTAGGAGAGAGAGAGAACAACAAATGTAACGAAGAAACGTGGATGTAGAAGGAGAGGTAGGAGAGAGAGAGAGAACAACAAATGTAACGAAGAAACATGAATGTAGAAGGAGAGGTAGGAGAGAGAACAACAAATGTAACGAAGAAACGTGGATGTAGAAGGAGAGGTAGGAGAGACAGAGAGCAACAAATGTAACGAAGAAACGTGGATGTAGAAGGAGAGGTAGGAGAGAGAGAGAGAGCAACAAATGTAACGAAGACCCGTGGATGTAGAAGGAGAATTAGGGGAGAGAGAACAACAAATGTAACAAAGAAACGTGGATGTAGAAGGAGAGGTAGGAGAGAGAGAGCAACAAATGTAACGAAGACACGTGGATGTAGAAGGAGAGGTAGGAGAGAGAGAGCAACAAATGTAACGAAGAAACGTGAATGTAGAAGGAGAGGTAGGTGATAGAGAGAGCAACAAATGTAACGAAGAAACGTGGATGTAGAAGGAGAGGTAGGGGTGAGAGCAACAAATGTAAGGAAGAAACGTGGATGTAGAAGGAGAGGTAGGGGAGAGAGAGCAACAATTGTAACGACGAAACGTGGATGTAGAAATAGAGGTAGGGGAGAGAGAGAGCAACAAATGTAACAAAGAAATGTGGATGTAGAAGGAGAGGTAGGGGATAGAGAGAGCAACAAATGTAACGAAGAAACGTGGATGTAGAAGGAGAGGTAGGGGAGAGAGAACAACAAATGTAACGAAGAAATGTGGATGTAGAAGGGGAGGTCGGAGAGAGAGAGCAACAAATGTAACGAAGAAACGTGGATGTAGAAGGAGAGGTAGGGGATAGAGAGAGAGAGCAACAAATGTAACGAAGAAACGTATTGATGGAAAAGATATAAGAATACTCAGTAATCTTTATTGGGAGCAAACTGCCACAGTAAGATCTGGAAGGAATTATTTACCATACATAGACATAAAGAGAGGTGTCAGTCAAGGTTGTGTGCTGTCCCCCTGCCTATTTAATTTATACACCGAAAAAATGTTCAAACAGATACAGGAAATACCAGGACTGAACATCAGTGGAAGGTCAATAAACAACCTTAGATATGCAGATGATAGCGTGTTGTTAGCTGAAAGCGAACAGGAGTTACAAGAACTAGTGAAGCAAGTGAACAGTATAAGTCATGAATATGGACTCGACATTAATATTGAGAAAACAAAAACTATGATAATTAGCAAAACAGACGATAAACCCACATTAAAGATAAGCGTAAATGGGAAAATCCTGGAACAAGTCAAAAGCTACGTATATCTTTGTCATATAATAACAGAAGAAGGCAGATGTGAAACAGAAATCAAGAAGAGAATAGGAATGGCCAAGGCTACATTCAACAACATGAAACATATACTGACATCAAAACAGTTATCTCACAAATTAAAACTGAATCATAAAGTGTTATATATATTCTGCATACAGATTGGAAGAAAGAATTGAGGCACTTGAAATGTTGATATATAGAAGAATGGTGAGTATCTCATGGAAAGAGAAGAAAACAAATAAGGAGGTCCTAGAAAATCTAGGTATGAAAAGAGAACTAACGAGGGAGATCAAAGTTCGGCAGCTAAAATACTTTGGCCACATAAAAAGGCAGAAGACCATAATAGAAGGGAGAGGTGAAGGCAAACGTGCAAGGGGAAGACAGCGCTATAAGTGGGAAGATAACATCAAGAGATGGACAGGAACGAGTCTATCAGAGTGCACCACCAAGACAAGTGACAGAAGACGTTGGAGATCCATTACAGCCAACCTTCGTTGTGGAGATTGTAGCTGATGATGATGATCTTTGCTAAGTGGGAGTCAGTTTTTAGCACTTTTAGTTCCCATGGTGGGATCTGTGCTTTATACTGAGCACTACCGTTTTTCATATTAAATAGGTTTGGGGAACGATCCACTTCATCCATTGTTTTCCACCCTGACGGGTATTTATTTTGGTCTAGTGGAATGTGGCCTATGTTTTGGTTATCCTTATCAAATGTTTTGTGTGCTGGGTGAGTTGGATCTTTTGCCACTTTTGCCCAGAAGCTGAAACTCAGCTCTTTTCTCTTTAGCTTACTTACTTACTTAGTCGTTCCCCTTCTACCGTGAGGTGTAGAGATTTGGAAGAGAGAGCGCTAGACTATCCTATCGGCTGTCTTCCTCCTGGCCTGGTTCCATTCTAGTCTTCGGTCCTTCAAAGATTGTCTAATGTTGTCCTCCCAGCGGACTCTGGGTCGTCCTGTGGGTCTGGATCCTTGGCTCTTTGTTTCCCATGCTTGTCGTGGTAGCCAATCTTCTCCCATTCTGCAGACATGGCCAAACCATCTTAGTTGGGACTGTTCTACTTGGGTCTGCAGGGGGTGGGATTTAAAGCCTTGACGTATCGTCTGGTTGCGTACCTTGTCTCTTCTTGTTACTTCAACCACCTTTCTCAGATACCTCATTTCTGAGGTTTGGATCTGGCTTTTGTGGGTTGTAGTCATTGCCCATGACTCGCATCCATATGCCAAGACTCTTTAGCTCCAGGGGTATAATGCCTAGCGCTACTTCTAATGCCTCTGCTGATGTTCCCTTTGAGGTACCTGCAATTATTGACAGTGCCTGGTTTTGGACTGTGTCTAGTTTTTTTCTTATTGCTCGGAGCGGCTGATGCATAGACAACACTGTCAAAGTCAAGTTTGCTCCTAATAAATGATTTATAGAAGTTTATCATTGTCTTATTGCAGGCTCCCCAACCACTTCCTTTCATATATCTTAGCATGTCAATAGGTCCCTACTCTTTTCTACTAATAAATCTATGTGTTTGTTCCAGTTCAATAGCAGGAACAGTCAAGTGACTTATTTTAGGCTCACTTAATTCGCGTTACACCTTTTGCATGTGCTGACTTTACCTACCTACCTTCTTCTTTTTTTTTTCTTTGATCCTTAGCCGCCGACCGTCAAAGCAGTCAGTGGCCATCACGCATAGTGGCGTCTTGTAGAGCAACAACAAATTTATTCCACTTTGCTCGGTCGGTGGCCATCCTTCGTACAGTGCCCCAACTCTTGTTCATTCTTTGCATCTCAGCCTCCACAGTCCTCCGCCAGGTTGTTTTTGGTCGGCCTCTCTTTCGTTTTCCTTCATGTGTCCAAAGCATAGCTGTTCTTGTGATGGCATCGGGGTCTCTTCTGAGGACATGACCAACCCAGTTCCAGCGTCTGCCAGCTATGATGGTGTGCATGTCTTCTTGCTTGCTACGAGTAAGCAGATCTTGGTTAGTGATGGTATTCGGCCAAAAGATTCGGTAAATTTTTCTTAGGCATGTTGTGTGAAAAGAGGACAATTTCGACATTTCCTTCTCTGTAACTCTCCAGCATTCCGCACCATAGAGAAGCACAGAAAGCACACAGCTCTGATATAATCTTAATTTTGTGCTTGTGCTGTATTGGGAGGACTTCCAGATGTTGTTTAGGCTAAAGAAGGCTGTTCTTACCTTATTCATTCTGATGTTGATGTCTTTGCCTGCCCCGCCGTCTGGTGTTACTATGCTTCCTAGGTATGTAAAGGTATCTGTCTGTACCAGTTGCTGATTCCTTACTGATATGGGCTCAGGGTTGCTCACATTGAGCGTCATGACCTCAGACTTCTTTAAATTGATGTTCAAGCCCACCTGCTGGCTAAACTTATTAAGTCTATCCGTTTTTTCCTGGATGTGTTGATGTGAATGTGCTAGTAGTAGGGTTAAAGAACGGCAAAGCTCCGGGCCATGATAACTTAAATGCAGAGCTATTTAAGACAGACCCTGAGCTAGCAGCAGAACTATTAGAACCATTATTTGCACAAGTCTGTAAAACGGGGACAACACCATCAGAGTGGAACAAAGGAATAATTGTCAAATTGCCCAAGAAGGGAGATCTTGCAGACTGCAATAATTGGAGAGGAATCACTCTTCTCTCAGTTCCCAGCAAAATACTAGGCAGGATAATTATACAGAGCATTTCAAAGGCAGTAGACCACAAACTGAGGAAAGAACAAGCAGGATTTAGAAAGAACAGAAGATGTGTAGATCATATATTCACTCTTAGGAACATTATAGAGCAGTGCTCAGAATGGCAAAGACAGCTTTACATTAATTTCGTTGATTATGAAAAGGCTTTTGACAGCATACATAGGGACAGTTTATGGAAAATACTGAGGGCTTATGGAATTCCAAGCTGCATAGTGTCAATCATAAAAAGCCTCTATGCCAACTTTACGTGTAGTGTTGGGCAGAGCAACCCAACCTTTGAGGTGAAGACATGAGTACGACAGGGATGCCCCTTATAAACCACTCTATTTTTAACAGTCATAGACTGGGTGATGCGCCAGACAACAGAGGGCAGTCCAAGAGGAATAAGATGGACAACATTTTCTACATTGGAAGATCTGGATTATGCAGATGACATTTACCTACCACGGACACATAAAATTGCGTTTGCGTGTGTTAGTTAAACAGGATTTCACCACACATCTTTTATTATAAACCCAGCATTGCATACTAAGCTTGGAGAAGTCACTTCAGCCCCAAATGGGATTCTTTAGCTTTGACCTGGATGACTGCATGCAGGAAGATCTCACTGTGGACTCAGTGATAGGCAGAGGAAGCTGAGAAGTGGCTCTGTGCAGGACGTGGCAATTTTTTGGAATATCCCAGAACCTGAACACAGTATTTTAGCTCTGCATAGTTGGTGAGCCCCCTTGGATGGCAGGAAATGCACGGTACGCCACACACCTTTTACCCTTAGCATAGGAACATTTGTGATGATGCTTTAAATGCCAGCCAAGCTGGAAAAACTGGAGCTCATGACTTCAACTCAACACGTTTCGGATTGGCAGAAAAGCCACAAGAAAAGCCTAGATCTACGGTGCAGATAATACCAAGGACTCATTAAACTAGTATTGGCTGCAAAAGAGCGAAAAGCTCAGCAGCTCTAGTTAAACAACAATTACATCTCCACTTTTGGCCAAAAATTGAGCCAAGGTTATGAAACGAAATTAATAAAACATGAAACATACACAATAGCATACGGCTAGCAGTTGGGATCCTCATACAACATTTCATTTTAATGTGACACTTCCTTCTTCTCAACTACTAACCCAAAAACTTTGAACACTTTTTTCTCAAAACAAACACGTGAATGGCTCATACACCAGAAAACAAACACGTGAATGGCTCATACACCAGAAAACAAACACATGAATGGCTCATACACCAGAAAACAAACACATGAATGGCTCATACACCAGAAAACAAACACGTGAATGGCTCATACACCAGAAAACAAACACGTGAATGGCTCATACACCAGAAAACAAACAAGCCTAGAACGTCCTTTGTTTTACTCATCGTACATGCATTACCGAGCCGCGGTAGCGCAGTTGTTAGTGCACTGGTTTCCAAGCTCGGTGCTCCATGGTTCGTTCCTTAGTTGAGAATGGAATTTTTTAGACCACAAACGACAACGGGGTCGACCCAGCCTAAAAAATTGGGTACCAAAGCAACCCTGAGAAGGTTAAAGCGGTAGGCGTGTTGCTAACCACATCACCCCTAGTGTGCCGATAGTCAAGAAAATATGGGCCAATCACCATATTCCCAATATACCTCAATGGGCATGTAACGGCATCCTTTTTTAACCCTTACTTGCACTACCACGCAAGCAATTTTCTATCATTATGATTAGACGCTAGATGTTTGTTTTAAAAACTGTTTGCTCCTGCTATTCATGAAACTCTCATCAGTCAATTGTGGCAGAGATTATGTTATCGATTTCATATATCTTTCTCTTTGTCTTCATTTTCTTCTTCTACGTCTCGTCACCCACGCCTGTTGGAATTTAACTCTCCCACTCAAACCTTTGTAATTTCTTTTCTAATTTAGCAATGCATTTTTAGTGCTATTAGTTAGATTCTTTGATGAGATCGAATCGTGTTAATTCATTCTCGGCAGGGATATGAGGAAGACTATCGTCTATCATTGTTCTCTGATCTGCTCGCATATAAGTTAATTATTCAAGGTGAAAGATTTGAGATCAAAGACGAGTTGCTCATATTGCGTTTTATGGCCATAGTCTGCGGGCAGTAATAGTGTGAATTCTCGAGCGAAGAATCTCTTGCCCGGTCTGGTAAATCTTATTACACAAGATCTAAGAGAGATTGGCCGCTCGTTTTGCCTGAGACTGTTTCGGCTTTAGTGTGAAGAAATTCCTTCCATTTCGTAGAATGAGATAGGAAATATGTAAATCTGGACGAAGGTGCTACATCTGGAAGAATGAGTCCGTTTTCGGGTTTTAGACGTAATATCTTTCTTTGATTGCAGAGGGATATATACTGTAGAAATCTAACTCAAATTCATTCCAGCACCTCGCAGTTTCTCTAGACTAAACGAGCTGCGTTCTAGAATTCACTTATATCTAGTAGAGTTCTTAGTTTCGTTGGAGTAAACAGTTCTCAGTAGTTCTGTGTTCAGGTAAATATATTGACTAGGAGTGTTGAGTGATTTAGTGGTAGATCGCCTATTTCATTTTCACTAGTTTAATTTCTGTGCAGAGTGATTGAAGGTTAAGTCAGTTAATTTCTCTAGTAATTGTGTTACAGTGGATAGCAAAATAAATTATAATTTCTAGCTAAAAAAAAACTCATTCGGCTATTAATAAATTTAATTAAATTGCTAGTAACCAGTCCGAGAATATTTTAACTATCTAGTAAACGCACTGATTCATCATTGAGTATTGACGAAATGTATTTATATATATTTCTAATTCATGATGAGTAGATTATTTATTTTAAATGACTATAGTTTATTTCACGGGAGTTTAAAATGATGAGACAAGCTCTAAGCTTGCAGTTTATAATTTAAGTTATAACTGTAGTGGTTTTGATGGTATTGTATGGTTGTTATGTTACCTAGTGTACTGTATGAGGTCAGCTGTGAAGGCTCCTGAGATAAAAGTTTATGTGAATTACAGAAGGCCCTTCTTACTACCACTAACGACCTCAAACAGACCTATTCTACTATCATGAATGTTAGCTACGTTAAAAAGTCTAGGGTACTGAAATGTAATGTGTAGTAATATAATATACAGACACACACATGTATTTAATAAGTCTAATAATATTAATAAACTCTATAACACACTGAACTGACTCTGGCTGTTTTAGTTTAAATTTTAACAATTTTTTAAATTTATTAGTTCTGAACCAAGTTTTAGTTTGGTCAGAACATATATAATGATATGGATTTATCAATGAAATGCATAAATATGTGGCATAATAAAATGTAATTTGTGTACATAGGTATATTATAAGAATGGTTAATATTACTAGTATCTATACTGTCTTTGGGAGAACTAGCACTGGGTGTTACATTGGAGTGGCGTCATCACTCCCAATCTGTGACTACAACAATCATTGTCCATTGACTTATAGACTGCAGTTAAATGTTATATTTTTCAAGAGTTATGTCTTTATTTGATGGTGGAATAAGTGTGAATCTCCAGCAGGCCAGGTTTTCACTTATCTCGCCTGTGACGATCTGGTTTAGAATTCTGGTGGCCCACTCCTCTCCGTAGCTGGAGTACAATGTTAAGCTGCACAGACACAAATGTTAGGCGGCACACACATCTGCTTGTGTACTCTTACATAAGCATTTGACACCACTTTAGTGCCAAAACAGAAACTCACAATTCTGAAACAAAAGTTGTGTCATGTGTCAGTACTCTATCCACTGCGCCACTCTTACACACAGCACCACACAACAACATTACACAGACTGGGTCAGATCTCTCTGACCAACATAGTACATCTCACCCAGTTGTTTTCACATAGTACCAGTTCCCCAAGACTGCATTGCATCTGAGATATGTTTAATAGTTTCTTCTTTCCTTCAATAAGATAGGTGATATGTTCCACTGATCTCAATAATAGATTCGCCTTCCATCGTCTTAGTTAGGTTTCCATATATTTTTTTGTTTGTCTCTAAGCCCTGGACTGCGGCTGGGGACCTAGAGCGAGCACTTACTTGTCGTAATCATTTTTCATGATATGGCAGTATCAATCACTCAAAATATTAAAATAAACAAGATAAATGCTTTCATTCTTACCAGAATTCAGAATTGAGAACACAGTTAATACTAGCAAAACTCAGCTGAGCTGCTGGCTAGAGTATGGCGTCCCACTGTATTGTATGTAATATTTCTTGGAAAACACCACTAGCAGTTAATGACTGTGTTACTGGACAGACTTATATCAAATGGCAAAAATGTGCGTCTCTACTCCCGCTA
Source organism: Oreohelix idahoensis (assembly GCA_024509875.1). NCBI lineage: Eukaryota > Metazoa > Mollusca > Gastropoda > Stylommatophora > Oreohelicidae > Oreohelix > Oreohelix idahoensis. The sequence continues at coordinate 87,290 of JAMPIV010021209.1, read as the reverse complement.
ATATAAATACATTTGTCCAATCACGGACTTCCCCTCTAACTTTTTTCAAATCTTCAAACTAAAAGTCAAATTTCAGTCAGATCTCAGTCAAGTGTGTATTATTGTCTGTTGGTCCGTCTGTCTCTACTTGGTTTTTCATAAAAAATACACTTGTTTCTTGGACCAACTACACGTAAAACTGCCTCCTAAGGTATTTTTAGCCACTATCTACCGAGTTTGCCCCGCTAGTTCATTACAGTTTGAATTTTGCATTTTCTTGTCTCAAGGACGCAAAATGGTGACTTTAGTGAAATATGCACTTATAACTGTTTGCCAGTCTGATGGGAACAATACGGTCTTTCGTCAATATCTTCCGTGTTATCTGTCCGTCTGTATATTTAAAAGTATATTATTTCTCTGCTCAAGATGGGCTATCAAACTAGCTAGGTTTTATTTTCATAACTTTATTATTAAGAAAAAACCTACTTTTCTCAAAGTTAGTTTTTGAAATTTGTTTTGAACATTTGGGTATGGCATTTGCCGCTAGATTCAAACAAAAGCCTAATTACCGTAAAACGTCTAAGATACGACTGTTTCTTACAAGAGCTAAGGTCTTTTCTGTCCATTTCCTTACATTGTGTCAACTAGTGGCATGATTTTTTTTTTCTTTTAAACTACAAATTGCGTCTTTTAGCCTTTCTAGATTCAAACACGTGTTCAGACCGTCATAATGATTTTTATCTCCGTTTCCCTCCCGTCTACAAGGGTACCGTTTCTTCTGCATGTCTACTAGTTAGTTTCAATGGCGGTAGGAAACGCTGGCATGTCTCCTAGTATCTTACGCATTATTTTTATCCCTACATGTTATCTTTATAATTGGAGATATTTTAACGTTGTATCACTGTATTTTTCACCACAATAACCGAAGTGGATAATTATGTTATATTTTACGCGGGTAGGATAGGATTGTGAATATGATATATGATGTTTGTATCTGCATTTTCCTCCCTATTCAGTTCTTTGTCAAATACCCTATAAACCTTACCAGCGGCTTCCATTCCACATGAACTGAATATATTTTACAAAGAAAGAACATTCTAAATAACTTGTAGGGCTTTCAAGGTGACTTGTCCGGCCTCGTGATTTACACCCAGATAGAGACATAGCACCGGCCCAAAAGAATTATTAAGAATAAATGCTAACTGGACTATTAGAATATCCAGATTTCTTGTTTTTCCAAAGTTCATATACAGTCAGCCTGTGGTGGCGAATAAATTAAACATTGACAGTACTTATATAACGACCACGTGTTGTGAAGAAGATTGATCCTGTAATAGAATTTGTTTACCTGGAAATCGACGAAAAGATTGAAGAATTCCCTCTACTGTATCCTGTGACCAGTTGATTCCATAATTATTTCCTACCTTTACAAAATTTGAAGTAACATTTAACAGCTCCTGCTTAAAAATAGTGAATCTAGCGTTTCCCAACATTTGATTAATTAGTCGGTTGGAGAAGCTGGGGCTTGATTCGCCAGACAACCAACTGCGGATGGGCTGCATGTTCCTTTGATCAATTTTCCAGAGGTGGTGAATGCAACCTGTAGGTAAGGTTGATTGTGTGTGTTCCTGTGATCAGAATTTGTTTGTCAGAGCGAGCGAATGCAGGAAAATAATTCTTTCATGTAATAACTCATTGAATACTCTGTACTTTTTTATGCAAGTTTTTTGCTAATGCCGTCCCTTTGGTTTTCAGAATAGATTAACATATAAACTCTGTTCTTGATTTTAGAGGAAAAACACCAGACTATAGCGTATAAATCTGTGACTCTTTGGGGGCTAATAACTTTTCTCATAACGGGATTGTGAGCTCGAAAAACAGAGGGGAAAAGGATTACACCTATGGGTCTATCTTCTTTTGGTTTTTTTTAGTTAATTCATTAACGTATGTGTATTTGTATGAGATTTGATATTCTACTGATTTCTGTTGTGAATTTCTTTATGATAAATACAATTTTCATAAACTTATGTAAGTGTGTCAGTCAGCTTGTCCCAAACAAATATTCATATTCCATAGATATAGTTTCACGTCTGTACGTCTAACCGTTGTCACTTGTGTGTGCGGGTCTGTGAGTGGTTGATATAGAGTATATCTCTATAACTGAGTAATCTGTCTGACATACATTTTTCTGTTGTAGAGAGATAGGCTGAGCGAGAGATTTCTCGAGCTTCAGAGACAGACTTACTTATTGTTCCACCATCTCACTCGTGAAAATCTATTTCTATTATTATCTCTCACTGAGTCATCTCATGTTCTAGTATATTCAGAAAGGGACCAATCTGAGTCTTAATTCCCCTATCGCAAATCTACGACATCAATCACGAACAATTTTTCAACTGTGCAAAACACTATGATTTTTCTCACGAAGCTGTGGTGAGAACAGTTGTTGATCCGTGGGATGCTTTACTTTGCAATTTCAATTGACCTGACAACTGTGATGGATCATCTCGGAACGGCTAAAGAAAATGAACATAGCTTGTACTTACTATACAGCGTAGAACAAGCTTCCCTACAGTATTTTGTACCCGGGGTGGGTCCTACCTTTGGCACTCACCACCATAAAGGAAAACACTTGCAAGTATATTTTTAACAGTAAGTAAGCCTACTATCATAATAGTGTCTGATGGTAACCCTTTCCAGACTTTCAGCCCGGACGGACCGTCCCCTCGAACCCTCTTAGTACGCCTCTGCAGCACAGAGCATTACTATTTATGAGATCCTTAATGCGGGTAGTATTACCAAAAAAAAAAATAAAAAAATTGAAGTCTGACTGTTCTGTTTAAAAAGCGTGTATAAATCAATATACTACTCTGGACACGGTCATTTTCGAAGAACTTGTTCGCACCAGTTGTCAGAAACTGACCCACTTGGCGAAAAATACATAACTGGCGGTACCGTACATTTTTTCCCCCGCAGTTTGATGGAAGATGTTTACACATTTAGCGAGGCAGCTGGGTGCATTTTACAAAACTGTTTTACAAAGTGACACGTTAAATGCAGTAAAAAATAAACAAGTTATCAATTATGCAACATATTTTTATTGTCAGGAAAACACAACATTATTGGAAAACTGTACCTTCTGATTCCAAACTATGTTACTGTTAACGTAATTTGCTTTAAACTAAAGTGCCTTATTACGCTATTCATAAAATAGACATGAATTTATTCTTGAAAGTTCATAGTCAACGTTCCTTTTTTTAAGGCAATGTATTTTACTCACAATTAAAAAAAAAATAAAAGTGGCAACATTCGCAACTACTATATTTTTTCGCAGGCTGGGGAATCCATGTGTAAGTTTTGAAAATTGTCTTTATTTATTAACAGATCGAGGAATGTAAACCTTTGTCATCTTCAAGCACCGTGTTCGCTGCCGTAGGTAACCATGACGTTTCAAAATTTCTTTTGCTCGATGTTGTTTATCAATTTCATTTTTAAAAGGACAGTGATACTGGCGACCTCCACGTTGGATTTGAAATTGTATTTTTAAGGCGACCTCAGTGTTTGTCTGGCGTTATTTTTGTCAAAGCTCGAAACTGTGTTGGCGATAGGCTCAATCTTTCTATCCTATGTAGTTTTGAACTTTTTATTTGACCCATTCACCAAAATGCCAAAGCGATTATATAGTATGAAAATTAAAGCAGTTCGCTGAACACTGACGCGTGGCAATAGCTGAAAGGAGCCTAGTAGGGCCTATAGCCTAACAGGTAATACATCTTTTCACTTCCACAATCTGATGCTGTTCTTACAATGCATATGACTTTTAACAGATGAAAGTCAATTAAATATCTGTTAAAGTTAGTTATATAACTGGAACCATCAGGCCTTTACACCCCCTCCACTTTAATATTATTGTTGTTTAGAGTGTCTTCTTGATTTCGTTTTTGTTTCTTTGTTTTTTTAACATACAGGCATAATTGATAATTGTGATTGTCCCTATTTACAATGATTTGACAAATGTGATGCCACTTTCTCATATCGGCAGTTGTTCATATTATTTGGAATTGAAAACAATATATTTCCCAATTATAATCCATCAGAGATAATTCATGCTAGCTGGTGGAAGGAAGATTGTAGTCATTTTCTGGGCTTATATTTCATCAACACAGCACTTCACTTAACAGAGTACATTTATTTTTTAAAGGCAAATTGCGCTTGGCTATAACCAATGGACTTTAGTCCAGCTTGAAAGTAACATGGTTGGTGATGGTATTCGGCCAAAAGATTAGGAACATTTTTCTTAGGCAGGTTGTGTGGAAAGAGAACAATTTCAACATTTCCTTCTCTGTTACTCTCCAGCATTCCACACCATAGAGAAGCACAGAAAGTACACAACTCTCATATAGTCTTAATTTTGTGTTCGTGCTGTACTGAGAGGACTTCCAGATGTTGATTAGATTAAAATAGGCTGTTCTTGCTTTGTTCATTCTGTTGTTGATGTCTTTGCTTGCTCTGCCATCTGGTATTACTATGCATCCTAGGTATGTGAAGGTGTCTGTCTGATCCAGCTGCTGATTCCTTACTGATATGGGCTCAGGGTTGCTCACATTGAGCATCATGACCTCTATCTTCTTTAAATTTATGTTCAGGCCAATCTGCTGGCTGTACTTATTAAGTCTATCCATTTTTTCCTGGATGTGTTGATGTGAATGTGCTAGTAGTGCAATGTCATATGGCTATTCCAGATCTTCCAATGTAGAAAATGTAGTCCATCTTATTCCTCTTGGATTGCTCTCTGTTGTCTAGTGCATCACCCAGTCTATGACTTAAAAATAGAGTGGTTGGTAAGGGGCATCCCAGTTCCTGTCTTCACCTCATAGGTTAGGTTGCTCTGCCCAACCCTTTTTTGTCACAATCACTTCACAGATATAATTTTTATGATTCTTTTTCCAAAACCACATATTTCTGTAAAAACCACAAATGAAACTATTACTAATATTATTTACATATAACAAATTCTATTTTATGTTTCCCAGAAGAATGTTGCCACTATTCATATGCTTTCATGGTAGTCATAAATACATTGTGGCTGGTTTTGACACCCAGTACAATAATGATGGGAGTGCTGACAACAAACAGGTGTGCTGCTGAGGACACTGTTCCTATCTCTTTTTGTATAACATTTAAGATGCCTTTTGTCACTAAAGTTCTTCAAAGCTGAGGCTGCTTGAGGTCTAACAATATCAGTGGCTACATTTTCTTGTATACAAGTTTACTTAAAACAGCAGAAGCTTCAGTTAGTTGGTGAAGCAGATTTGTCTTGAAATGTGGCATGATGAAAACAGCATAACATTGAAGCACTGACCTTCTTTACTTCAAGCAGTGAGAAGAAAATTTGTTTCCAATTATTAAAAAAAAATTGTTTATAATGTACATATATATAAAAGCCAACTCTTTGGTCCAGGAGGTCATACCCATTCATTGAATTGTTGTATTCATCTATAATTTTTAGCTTTACAATATGCTTCCATGTGGTTATGGTCTCTACTTAGGCCTGAGAAAACACAAGGAAAACTGATTTCTTGGCCTTTTTATCTCTAAAGGCTGTACGCATCTTGCTTGTTTGTGTCATGTACCATCTGTACTCAAACATAACTAAGGTGCAGAGTCTTCAGTTTCAAGGGAACATTTCTTAAGATAATGTTCGGAGTGCCATTATAGTATTGCTTCTTCTCCAGTAAGAAGTCAGTGAGTTCTCTTGAGGTGTAATTGCTGCCAGCGAATAAATGGTGATGTGTACCCAAATGCTGTATTGGGGTCTGAAAAATCTTTAAAGCTTGCCTACTGTCTGAATCCACTTTAGGATCATATGATGTATCTGAACCAAAATATGTGAACATGTTCACTACATATCCAGTTGCTGAATCACACAAACCAAAGACTTTTATGTGATATCTGCGTTGTTTGTGTGGATTATATTGCTTGTATTGCCATCTGCTTTTGTACCCTATGCCCGTTTCATCCAAACTGAGATTTTAGAACGAGTGAAAGGCATTCTGGGATTGTTGTAACAAAATGTTCATAAATGGTTCATTCTTGTCTTTTCCTTGTGTATATCATCAGATACATGATGCTATAATATGATATAACTAGCAATAACCCATCAAAATTGACAGGTTTTTAATTATAGTGGGTTGTTTCTGTTACATGTATTACAGATGGTACTATTACTACTGTGGTCATTTCATTGCAGGTGACCGTCATTAGATATTTGTAGTGAAAATTACATGGATGTATTAAATATGAAGACATGGAGTAACCTTCCTAAATGACACATGGAGCAGTGATAATGATCTAATGGACCAGAAATTGACTAAATAACTAACATTTCTTTTATGACAACATGTCTTGTAATTGTTCATGCATCTTTTAAAATCTTGACTTTCCATAATCAAACTGTTTATGCACACCTTCATTTGCGCACTTTTCTATTTTCGGGAGAGTACATATAAAATAAATAATACCATACCTCAGAGATGAAAAACCTGTACACAAAATTCAAGAACCTTGTACAAAGACCCACAAAACCTGTACAAAAAAAGACTGAAAAAATGTATCAACCGAGTTAATTCGTGAAAAAAATGTTTAATTACAGATGCATTATAATTGAGGCATGGGGGCATTGCCTTTTAAAGAAGGTCTTAACTTATTTTAAAACTCAAACAATAAATGTCTGAGTTTATTTTACACTGTAAAAATGATGTGATTGTTTCATCAGTTAGTCTATTTCTGTGCTTAATTATCACTAACAGACCAGGAAATCCTATGTTTTATAGGACCTTATAAAACAATTATCACACACAGTAATTAGAGTTATGGGTTAGAAATCCCAAACTTTAATCTTAACCCTAATGACGTTCAAGGTTGATATTGTGGAAGAAGATGTTCCACTGTTCTCACAACTAATGTTACTACTGACTGTTCTCACAACTAATGTTACTGCTGACTGTTCTCATTATTATTTTTATTATTTTTATTGCAAAGAAAAATTGAACTAAATTATATTATCCTTTTATATGAAATGGAATGGTGAGGTTTCTAGGGCGGTTTAGAATTAGTTCAATAAATATTTGATGTCATTTTAAAAATAATAAAATCACATGATATAAATTTAAAAAAAAAAAAAAGCTCATAATTTGATACAAAAATGTAAACTGGCGCTAGCGTAATTTATTCTCTACCGAACTTCAGAAGTGAAAATAGCCATTTTAGCCTAATTTGCAGTTTTAAATACCCACATGACTAGTTTCAACCGTCAATAAGACAACCATTGATAGTAATTTATTAATTAATAATTTTTAAATAACTCACTGGATGATCGTAATAATGATATATCCATCAAAGAAAAATCAGAATGATTTTAAAGAAAGGAATTTAAATGAAGAGAAGTAACTCCAAAAAAACTTTTCGATGGGGCTCTGTTTGGATCGAGTTAAGATACAAATTTACTTTGCTTTCATGATTTTTTTCACAGTTTCAAATTTCTTTTTATATTATTATTAAAATGTACATTTCTTACACAGAAGTTTTAGTGAAATTAAGTAATATGTAGTGTTATGTATGTTGTTGTTGCTTATAAGCAGCTGTAAATAATAAATTATTCTCAGTGTGACATAATCGTTAAAATAATCTGTAACATGCTGGCTGTCGTCAGCATTCACGAAAAGTAATGAATGAACGACACACCATGCGGACCCTCGCAAATCCCACATCAATTGAAAAATAGGCAGCTTGATTTTAATGGTTGATTTTTTATTCACATGGCCTAACATCTCGCTGAATCTCACAACGCAAATATCAGCTATGGCGTAAAGCAAGACGATCCATTTATATATAGTTAATAATGAGGCGAAAAAACCTGTTCATAAATTATGTATGGGGCGTACTTATCTGAAAATGCAAACACCTTGTACAGATTATGGGTAAACCATAGCGTGTGGCATGTATGCAATACAATTATTGTCTAACTTTCAACCACAGTTGCACCCTTTAGCTGTGGTTGAAAGTCAATTCACTCTCTTGAAAATAGAAAAGTGCGCAAATGATGGTGTGCATGATGTGACCGACCGACTGACCTACTTATGGCGGGAATTATGGTGCTTCATTTCTATTTCTTGAAAACGTGACTAAACCAAAGTGTACACAATTCTGCAGATGTAGACCAGTAGTCATGAATGAATGGTTTCTTTTGAATCCCAATATTTATTTGGACATCAGTAAAGTTATCCAGTTCAGGGCATGTGACTGTGGTCTATCTAGCATACATTAAATATTGTTTCGAAGGATTATTCTGAATACATTTGAGTTTGGCATAATAAGTGATGCACTGACACATGTAATCTTTAATTTCCTCAATAAATGAAACACTATATCATTTCAGTGAGGTTGACAGGTCAAGTCACTTAGTCACACTTTTTGACAAAACTGAAATGCATCCTGTGTCAAGCCTTCAGCAATTTTTATCTACTCTGGGACATCTTGTGAGACTCTACTTGCCTCTCAACTTGTAGCTGTACTGCTAACTTTACTGGTTGTTTGAAATGGGTTTTTACCCTTTCCTTTCCCATTACTGGCAGAAAGTTTAGCAGTTGTTATGGTACCTCATACCTGTTCCTTCAGCTGCTCAGTATCCCCATCAGATTAATCACTTTCATGAATATTCTAACATCAAGTCTTAGCAAAGTCCTCATCTGGATCACTAAAACTAACTGAAAAACTACTGTCACTATAATTCTCTTCTGTTTACTGAGAAAAAAGCAGCCATTCATGATCATCTTATAGCCAATGTTAAGAAGATGAATCTCTTGTGATTGCTTATAAACATAAGATTAGCAGTGCTAGTAACGGCTAACAAAAAGTATAAAATTTCAGTTTTATAAAATTCTTTCCCCATGCCCTAATGGTCACACACTCATGCCAGTATATTTATATGATTTAAACCAGCTTATTACCAGGGATTAAAAAATTTTCTGTTCAAATTCAGACATATATCATGCTGGTGCAAGACGTGGTTTGCAGATAAATATAAAGCAAAAAGTGATGTGTAGTACTACTTTGGGTTAGAACGAGTTAAAGCTGTTTGACAAAACTTGAAACTGACTTGTGGTAAGGTTAAGGCTAGTATAATGTACATACTAATAGCCAGTCTGGCAACATAAGAGACACAGTCTCCTTAGCCAAACTTCTATTATTTTTTTAAAAAGGAAGAATAAATATATTGAGTTTTATCTCAGTTACAATTACAATATAGGCCTTATGATGAATCTAAGTCCAGATAATTTCTTCAGTTGCCAAAACGTGATGTGGCTTCACTTTTCCTGTTCAGTAGCTGTAAATAATGTCAATTTAAATGTTGAGAGTGTTTGCATGTGTGTGTTTTTCCATTTGCTAAAAGTTGTCTGTTGATACCTGTCACAGTGTAACAACAACAACAACAAATACAAACAAAGGGATAAGAATGAAGTAGAGTAATGGGAAGGCTTGAAGTGTTTGGACAGATTTTTTTATATGCTTTTAATATTTCATCAACAATATGTAGCACTTGTACCTCACAAGATCTTCATTTTCCCCTGCCATGCCTCACTAATCATTTAATATTTCATCAACAATATGTAGCACTTGTGCCTCACAAGATCTTCATTTTCCCCTGCCATGCCTCACTAATCATTTAATATTTCATTTAACTATCACAAGATTTCATCAACAATATTTAATATTTCATCAACAATTATGCACTTGTGCCTCACAAGATCTTCATTTTCCCCTGCCATGCCTCACTAATCATTTAATATTTCATCAACAATATGTAGCACTTGTACCTCACAAGATCTTCATTTTCCCCTGCCATGCCTCACTAATCATTTAATATTTCATCAACAATATGTAGCACTTATACCTCACAAGATCTTCATTTTCCTTTGCCATGCCTCACTAATCATTTAATATTTCATCAACAACATGTAGCACTTGTACCTCACAAGATCTTCATTTTCCCCTGCCATACCTCACTAATCATTATATATTTGTTTTCATTCTTGCTATAATCATTTATTAGTTGATTAATTTTCAGCTCTACTTTTCCATGACCTCAAGCTCTGCACTCCCTACCAAGGCTGTTGATGACCTGCTGATACTTTATTTAGTTCTCACCTTACTTACTCCACTCTTCACCTTTGAATATATTTTTAACTGTTATCACCTGCCCTATTGTTCCCTCTACCATTCATGATATCCCTCTGTATTCTTACTCCTTTTTTGCCAGCTATGTTCCTAGACAGGGTGTGTCTTCTGTCTGTGGTTATAAGCACCTTCATTTTGATTGTGTTCCCAAACATTTACATTGTAATATAGACAGCATGAGTATTCTCTGCTCATATTCAATTACTGACATAACCAGCTGATGATGCAGGAGAAACAAGTCTCTGCTCCAGATGCACAGCAGTCATGTTTTGTAAAGCTGCCAGACCTCACTAGCACTTCTATATGATCAGCTCAACATGGTGCTTGTGAGATGGCCTATATTTGTTCTATAATTATTATATGATACTGTAATAAAAGGGAAAGATGACATTAATCGGCAAAATTGTCATGTTTAAAAGCAAAAAAAAAAAAAAAATGCTACAATGATTGGAAATTTATGCATCTGAGAATACACACCTACATTTATTCATGTAAGAACACACCCCCTACTTTATTTTTGTTCATGTGAAAACACACCTCTTACTTTACATTTATTCCTGTGAGAACACACTCCCTACATTTATTCCTGTGAGAACACACCCCCTACATTACATTTACTCCTGTGAAAACATACCCCATACTTTACATTTATTCCTGTGAGAACACACCCCCTACATTACATTTATTCCTGTGAGAACACACCCCATACTTTACATTTATTCCTGTGAGAACTTGCCCCCTACTTTACATTTATTCCTGTGAGAACACACCCCATACTTAACATTTATTCCTGTGAGAACATGCCCCCTACTTTACATTTATTCCTGTGAGAACATGCCCCCTACTTTACATTTATTCCTGTGAGGACACTAGTTTTCAATTATGTGAAGTCCTCATTAGTGCTTCTCTAACATAAAAGGCGACTACACTGTACCTCACAAGGAGTTAAAAGGTAAGGGACACAAGAGATCTATTGCTGACACAATAAAATAAAGTGGCTAAATGGGAAAATTTATATCAAATTACCTTCATTTATTTCATTATTCTGTGATAGATATTAATAAAATGTAGAAATTTCTGGGAAAATGTGTAACGTCTGTATATCTGATGTCAAGAACAGTGCAAAAAAAAAAAAAATACTTTTGTAAAAATTCCCAGATGTTTATATTAACTGAAACTTAGATTCTAGCTATCAAATTGCAAAAGTAGGACCCAAAGACGCAACAATAGAGAATGCAGTCAGTGACCCATAGCTTGACTGCTTGCATCAGGGTCAGCGAACCAGAGCTGACCAAGACCCTACTCCACCTCCAAGTGGTGGCCCTGGAAACAGGCTGCATCACTGCAGTCTGGCTGAGAGAGTAGGGATCAAAGAGGGAAGGCTAACCCGGTCCCAAAAAATGCCTTGCGGAAGTTGGATGTGTCAGCCGAAAGGCACAAATATCGCAGCTTTGCTGTAAACGGGCACAATACAACCAACGTCCTTTTCAGGACAAACGAGGAAGAAGAAGAAGAAGAAATGGTAAAAGTGACATTTGTCAAACATGATCTTACTCACATTTAGTATCTCACATTTGAAAATCTCTGGTCCTTATCATCAATGTTGATGCTTTCTTACTTACTTACTTACTTACTTAGTCGTTCCCCTTCTACCGTGAGGTGTAGAGGTTTCGAAGAGAGAGCGCCAGACCATTCTATCAGCTGTCTTCTTCCTGGCCTGGTTCCATTCTAGTCCTCGGTCTCTCAAAGATTGTCTAATGTTGTCCTCCCAGCGGACTCTGGGTCGTCCTGGAGGTCTGGATCCCTGGCTCTTTGTTTCCCATGCTTGTCGTGGTAGCCGATCTTCTCCCATTCTGCAGACATGGCCAAACCATCTTAATTGGGACTGTTCTATTTGGGTCTGCAGCGGATGGGATTTTAGGCCTTGACGGATCGTCTGGTTGCGTACCATGTCTCTTCTTGTTACTTCAACCACCTTCCTCAGATACCTCATTTCTGAGGTTTGGATCTGGCTTTTATGGGTTGTAGTCATTGCCCATGACTCGCATCCGTATGTCAAGACTGGGACATAGGTGGAGCGGTATACAGCCATCTTCGTTTTCTTACCAACCTCTCTCTTGCTGAGGAATCCTCGATTTATGGCCTGAAAAAGTCTCCCAGCTGCTGCTTTTCGAGTGGCCAACTCTTCTTTGATGCCTCCCTTTCGGTCTATAATAGCTCCGAGGTATTTAAAGTGGTCGACCTGCTCCAGGACCTGTTCTCCCAGCTTAATCTGATGTTTTCTTTCTTCTCGTGATATCACCATGTATTTTGTTTTAGAGCTGCTTATGACCATCCCTCTCTTCTCCAGCTCTTCCTTCCAGACTTGCAGGTTGGATTGGAGATGTGCCTCTGATTTGTTGATGCTTTCTAACATTTTAAAATGTTCTCATGTTTTACTGTCTCAAATGCCTTAGTGTAGTGTATAAAGCACAAGTATAGATAGATTATAAGTAGAAGTTATAATTAAAATAAATATTATCATATACACATTTTGCATGCACTTGACAGGTCTGAATGATTCAGAAGAAAATCAGTATGGAAGATTGTTGAATGTGATGTTGGACATACTACCAATAAACATGGATAACTCTTCTTATATTTTCAGGTTGTTATATTTTTTTCACCATTATTAAAAAATACAAAAAAACTTTGAGTGATATTTCTTGTGATATCAATATCTCAGATAACCAGCATTAACTAATTGTCTAAGATTGTGTTACCTATAATTCATTTTTCTTTTCAGATTGCAAAAAGATATGGAACAGAAGATCCCATTCTTGGATCAAAAAATAAAACAGGATATCAGTGCAGATTTTAAAGTGAGTTTTCTTTTTAATTCTTGATAACAAATTGTTATACAGCCATAGCCAAAGTGAGTTAAACTGAGCAATCTGTTAAAATATTGCCAATTTAAACATTTTATTACTTATTGCTGGGTTCTTTGTACTTTATTGTCAATAACAGTGTAGTATATGTAGTTGTAATATAAAGTCCTCATCAGGGACAGAGGCATAAAACAGTTGAGAAAAGACAATAATTTAAATACATCATACATGCCACACCTCAGACATGAAAAACCTGTACAAAAAATCCAAAAACCCCGTACAAAGACTCACAAAACCTGTACAAAGACTGAAAAATGTAACAATAGAGTTAATTAATGTACAAATATATTCAATTAGATGGTTCTGCACCATCATAGTGACATGTGTCCTTTGCCTTTTTAAGCATGTCTTCACTTGCTTTAAAACTTAAACAACAAGAGTTAGAATGTATTTGGTATTGTAGAAATGCTGTGACTGTATCATCATTTTGTCTATTTCTGCACACAACAATTAATACAATTTATGGTGGAAATGAAGAACAGTTTGGTGTGTGTTCTATAGTGCCTTATAAAAGTATAGATCTAAAGAGACCAGTAATAAGCATTATGGGTTAGGTTTAGGAATCTTAAATCAAATATATATATATATATATATATATATATATATATATATATATATATATATATATATATATATATATATATATATATATATATATATATATATTTTTTTTTTTTAAAGCTAGCAATGAAAATATAAACTGGCGAACTTCAAAAATTGGAATAGCCGTTATAGCCCAACTGGTAGCTTTAAATAGACATACCCATACGAATTTTAGTGTCAATCAAACATTGATAGTAATTAATTATTTAATAAATATAAATCATTGGATGACCGTAATGATTATCACCCAAGGCAAAATCACATTGTTTTTTAAAGAAACGAAATTAAAACTAAGAAGAGAAGTAACTCCAAATAAACTTTTCTCTGATCGGGTTAAGATGCAAATTTGCCTTGCTTTTGTGGGTTTTTTTTCTCAGTTTCATAATTTGGTCATATCAGAATGATGGTCGCCGAATGCTCCACAAGTATTTTTGTACCATTTAGATTTCGGGTTAACCCTAACTCCAACTGTAACCCTAATCCTAACTCTAAATGGTATGAAAATACATGCAGAGCATTCGGCGACCGTCATTCCGATATTATTCCTACCCATAATTTGTTTTGTATTATTATTCAAATTTACATTTCTTATGCACTTTCTACAAGTTTTAGTGAAATCAAATAATATGTAGTGGTATCCGCCTTTCTTTCTTTTTTTTTTTAAGCAGCCATAAATAATAAATTATGCTAAACCTTAGGGGAAAAGAAAGCATAGGCCTAAGTTATCTGACAGTTAAATCTAACTTCACCTAAACAATGTTACTGTAATATTTAAAAAAAGAAAGAAAGAATTACTTACCAATACTAAACTGGAAATTAATACTAAACAATAGGCTCGACTTCAAAAAGAACTCAGTGCTGCGTAATCATTCAAATAATCAGTAACCTGGCGCTAGCATTAGCGAAATATGGTGAATGAACAACACGTCACGCAGACTACTGCACATCCCACAGAAATTGAAAAATAGGCAGCTTGATTTTCATTGGTTGATTTTTTTTATCCACTTGGCTTAAAACCTCACTGAATATCATGACGCAAATTATGGCTACGGTAGTGGAACAAGACGATCGATTTATATGTATGTTTAATAATTAGGCGAAAAAACCCATACAGACGTTTGTATGGGCCGTACACATCTGAAAATGCAAACGCCCCATACAGATTATGGGTAAACCATAGCGTGTGGCATGTATCATACATTAAAGTGCAATGTTTATGACTGAAGTGGTTTGTTTCAAACTTGAATATGTTCAATGTTTTGTTTTCAGGGACACACAGTGAAGATAGTTGTCAAACTTGGGCAATGTTTAAGACTGAAGTGGTTTGTTTCAAACTTGAATATGTTCAATGTATTGTTTTCAGGGACACACAGTGAAGATAGTTGTCAAACTGGGGCAATGTTTAAGACTGAAGTGGTTTGTTTCAAACTTGAATATGTTCAATGTTTTGTTTTCAGGGACACACAGTGAAGATAGTTGTCAAACTGGGGCAATGTTTAAGACTGAAGTGGTTTGTTTCAAACTTGAATATGTTCAATATTTCGTTTTCAGGGACACACAGTGAAGATAGAAATTAAAAGTGAGGAAGATGGTCATGTTCCTGCAGGGAGAGAGAGTATTAGGACCAGTTCCACATCTGTATATCCTGCTGGGGACATTTTACTCAGTAATGCTTTACAACTTTTTAACATAAATGTAACCTGTGCTCAATATGTTACCACTATCAACAAACACGTAACATAATAAGTTATTTATACACATCCACCACAAGCATCATCATTTTTTTAGGGTTTCTACCCTTTATGGACATGTGTGTGTTTTTTTCTTTTTTAAATTTCAAATTTTTTTTTTTTAAAATCTTTAGTCCAGACAGAAAATCCCTTGCAGCAAATGTTAAAAGTTTGGGGCAGTGGCCACCGAGTGTTTTTAGAACTGAAACAGGAAAAAATGTGTCCCCCGTCACTGCCAGAAAAAATACATGTTCATTTTGTAGACCAGTCAAAAGAAAGCATAAAGAACTATATCAAGCACTGTTGTGACTTTTAAATTCTATTAAGAACACCAGGAATAAATTATTGAGAAAATATGAAATTTAAGAATTAGTTAAACACAAAAGACAATAAATAAAGGGCTCTTTCTAATAAGCTTTTTATTCTAACAGCATAAACAGTACATTGATCTTTAGCACCTTTATTCCTGCAAATTGATCATTTATGTTACCAAAATGAATGGTCTCAATAGTTTCTCTTTCAGTACTAAGAAGTTACAGATTACTCCCATAGATACTCATAAATTAGAAAGAATTAGCTTTAGTCTACTAAACAAACGCTCACAAAGACACTGGTAAATATGACAGAATTAGCTTTAGTGTACTAAACAAACGCTCATATAGACACATACATATTAAAGAATTTGCTTTCACCAAGATGGGTCCCAGTTATGCCTTCCTCTTCATGGGCTACCTGGAGTATCAGGTGTGGCAGCAGTATCCTGGACCTTTTCCATTGATGTATCTTAGATACATCGATGATGGCATAGGTCTCACCGATATGCCAGAGGTTGACCTATCTAGGTTCATTAATTTCATTAACAACTTCCACCCTGCGATCCAATTCACCTCTCACATCTCCACTGTCTCTGTTAATTTCCTTGACATTGTTGTCACGATCACTCCCCCCCACCTCACCACTTCAGTGTACTACAAACCGACCGATGCACACAGTTACCTCCTTTATACTTCCTCTCATCCTCCGGCTTGTCAGGACTCTTTGCCTTTCTCACAACTTCTCCGTCTCCGTCGGTTATGCAAAGATGATGACAACTTTCTATGCCGAGCACAAAAATTGTTGGACTTCTTTCGTAACAGACAGTATCCAGAAAATGTTCTTACCTCTGCCTTAGAGCATGTTCTCCCTATCTCACGTCTAGAGGCCCTCAAACCCCGCCACAAAATCTCCTCTGATAGAGTCAAGTTAATAATGACCTATCACCCTCACAGCACTGCTGTCAAAAGGATCCTGTATCGCCACCTACCTCTCCTCCAAGCTAACCCAGCGGTGAGGGAAGCGTTTAGTGAGCCACCCTTGCTGGCATATAGACGGGATAAAAATTTGAGGGACCTCCTAGTCCACAGCCGTTTGAAAACCGTCAACGATGGCCACTTTGGAACCAAGCCATGTAACCGTACATGATGTAAGACATGTCAGTATGTAATCGAAACACATTCAGTCTCGTTCCCTTACGCCAAGTTCACCATCACCCATGGCTTCACATGTGAGTCACACAACGTCATTTATGCTATTATATGTAAACGTTGCACCATTACTTACATTGGCCAAACAGGCACACGACTGGGCGACCGATTCTGCAGTCACCTCTACGACATCTCTCAGTTTAAATCCACACCTGTGGCCATCCACTTCAATGGCCCTGACCACCACTGTGCCACTGACATCCAGGTGACAGCCATCAGATCCTGTTCCTCGGACGCCAACAGTCGGTTTCGCCAGGAACAACGCCTCATCCATCTTATGGGTTGCCTCAAACCACACGTTTTGAATACCCAACATTCTTTTGTCTGAGTTGCCTTTCTCTATCGAGTCCCAGTTGTATTATGACTGTCTACTTTGATGCGATCATGCTTTTTTTTTTTTTTAAATCGCTTTTCCCTCACTTTCTATATATATATATATAGGCGAACGAGGAAGAAGAAGAAGAAGAATATATATATATATATATAGATTTGTATTATTTTTTTTATTTATTTATTTTTTATTTATTTATTTAATTATTTATTTATTTTTAATTACCATTTAAAAAAAATATTTAATTAATTAATTAATTTACTTATTATTATTATTACTTTTTTTAAAAATTTGTTTATTAATTTTTAGTTTTAAAAATTTTTTAATTAAAATTTTTTTATTTATTTTTATATTTTTATATATTTTTTTTTTATTTTCTTATATTTTTAAAAAATTATTTATTATTATTATACGAGGGACATTCAGAAAGTAATGCACCACATCGTTTTTCTCAGCTAATAATAAAGATAGAAGCATGACATTTTGCACACTTCAAATATGGCATGTGCCAATTGTTTGCACCGAATTGCACTGGAACCGGCCAAATAATACGGCTGCCCTAAACCGTTGAAATGGAGCGTGTTAGCAACTTGCGTTATAACCAGCAAATTGTGATAGAATTTCTCGTTGCAGAGAAGGAAACTGTTGTGAACATTCACAAGCGTCTATGTGATGTGTATGGAAGTTTTGCAGTCGACAGAAGTACAGTCAGTTGCTGGGTTAAGAGAATCAAAGAATCAGGAAGTGGAGATACGGAGCTGCTTGATCGGCCATGCTGTGGACGTCCTGCCACAGCCACCAACGCAGAAATGTTGAAATGCGCTGAGGGCATTATTCTTACTGATAGGCGAATCACTACTCATCAATTGGCCTTACAGCTGTCAGTCAGCATTGGTAGTGCAAATGCAGTTATAAAAACTCTCAGATTTTCTAAGGTTTGCGCAAGATGGGTTCCTCGAAGTCTCACAAATGACCACCGATTGCAAAGGAAAGCAATTTCTTCTGAATTGTTGGAGCGTTTCAATGCTGATGAAGAGAACTTTTTGGCTAAGATCGTTACAGGTGACGAAACCTGGGCACATCATTTTGAACCTGAAACAAAAAGACAGTCAATGGAGTGGCATCATCCGCAATCACCACGAAGAAAGAAATTCAAGACAATTCCTTCAGCTGGAAAGGTCATGATCACTGTGTTTTGGGACATTGAAGGTGTGATTCTTGTGGACGTTATGCCAAGAGGAGAGACAATCAATTCGCAAGCTTACATTAAGACATTGAAAAAACTCAATCAACGTTTTCGCAGAGTTCGGCCGCACAAGAATCCAGCAGACCTGCTTCTCCTTCGCGACAATGCGCGACCTCACACAAGACTGGCAACACGGGAAGCAATCACAAAATTAAGTTGGACTGTACTACCCCATCCACCCTATAGTCCCGATTTGGCACCCTCTGATTTTAATCTATTTGGTCCACTTAAAGATGCACTCCGTGGGACAAAGTTTGAAGATGACGAAGGAGTGATTCATGCAGCAAAGAAATGGCTGCATGATCAAGGCAAAATCTAGTACGGGCTAGGAATACATGCACTTGTTTCGCGCTGGCATAAAGCCATACAAGTTGATGGGGATTATGTTGAATAAAACCGATGTTTCCATGACATATCCATGTATATTGTGTATAAATTTCATGCTTTTTGAATTAACAGCTCCGGAGAAAAACGATATGGTGCATTACTTTCTGAATGCCCCTCGCGTATATATATATATATATATATATATATATATATATATATATATATATATATCTATATATATATATATATATATATATATATATATATATATATATATATATATTATATATATATATTATATATAATTAATTAATTAATTAATTAATTAATTATTATTATTTTTTTTTATTTTTTTATTTTATTTATTTTTTTATTTTTCCTCACTCTTTTCCAGTCCTTGTTTTCATTATTTCTTATTGTTTGTTTTTAATGTACTATCGACTTCCTCTTTCCGGTTTAGTGGCAGCCATCTTGCTTCACATGTGACTGGACAAAAGGGAGTTTTTTTCTCTTATTTTTATAGTTTCATGTTCTCTACTTAATTCTCATTTTCTTTCCCTCCTGTCTCTTGTTTATCTGTCCCTGATGAAGGCCTTGTAGCCGCAACGTAGGTTTTTCTTGTCCTTTCTCCTTGTAAGACGTATTACTATTTGTGTGTGTGTGTTTTTTTTTCCCCATTCAACTTAGTATACTAAACAAACGCTCACGTAGACACATAAATATGAAAGAATTAGCTTTAGTGTACTAAACGAATGCTCACAAAGATGATGGTCAATATGAAAGAATTAGCTTTAGCATACTAAATAAATGCTCATAAAGACACTGGTAAATACAAAAGAATTAGCATTAGTGTACTAAACAAATGCTCATATAGACACATAAATATGAAAGAATTAGCTTTAGTGTACTAAACAAATGCTCATAAAGATGATGGTCAAAATGAAAAAAATTAGCTTTAGTGTACTAAATAAATGCTCATAAAAAACTGGTAAATATGAAAGAATTAGCTTTAGTGTACTAAACAAATGCTCATATAGACACATACATATGAAAGAATTAGCTTTAGTGTACTAAACAAATGCTCACAAAGATGATGGTCAATATGAAAGAATTAGCTTTCGTGTACTAAATAAATGCTCATAAAGACACTGGTAAATACGAAAGAATTAGCATTAGTGTTCTAAACAAATGCTCATATAGACACATAAATATGAAAGAATTAGCTTTAGTGTACTAAACAAATGCTCATATAGACACATAAATATGAAAGAATTAGCTTTAGTGTACTAAACAAATGCTCATAAAGATGATGGTCAATTTGAAAAAAATTAGCTTTAGTGTACTCAATAAATGCTCATAAAGAACTGGTAAATAGGAAAGAATTAGCTTTAGTGTACTAAACAAATGCTCTCAAAGATGATGGTCAATATGAAAGAATTAGCTTTCGTGTACTAAATAAAGGCTCATAAAGACACTGGTAAATATGAAAGAATTTATTTTAGTGTACTAAACAAATGCTAACACAGACACGTAAATATGAAAGAATTAGCTTTAGTGTACTAAACAAATGCTCATAAAGACACTGGTCAATATGAAAGAATTAGCTTTAGTGTACTAAATAAATGCTCACAAAGACACTGGTAAATATTACAGCTTTAGTGTACTAAACAAACGCTGATAAAGACACTGGTAAATATGAAAGAATTAGCTTTAGTGTACTAAACAAAAGCTCACAAAGACACTGGTAAATATGAAAGAATTAGCTTTAGTGTACTAAACAAATGCTCACAACTGGCTACTGAAATAGAAATTATTAACAAAATTTTCAGTGCTATGCGTAACTTTGGGAATTCATCATTTCCATAAGACACCATGAATGAAAGTAAACCCAAAGCAGTTGTTGAACAAAATCAGTTTGTAATTACATTAGCATCCTGCAATCACTTATCTTTGAAAACAGGACCTTGCCATCAATTGACTTTCATTTCTGTTGGTTAATATTGTTGTTTTCATAATCTAATCTAAACCATAAGAAGAGAATTGGTAATGTGAGATAAAGATTTTCTCATTCAGACTCTAGAATAAGGTTTGTTGACATTGTCTTTCTTGAGGAATTCTGCATTTCATGTCCTCTTATATTCAACATATATTTTTAATGAACTAAGGATGTGACTGTCAACAAATTCTACATGTCATGTCCTCTTATATTTGACATATATTTTTAATGAACTAAGGATGTGACTGTCAACAAATTCTACATGTCATGTCCTCTTATATTTGACATATATTTTTAATGAACTAAGGATGTGACTGTCAACAAATTCTACATTTCATGTCCCGTTATAAAAAAAATGGTAAAGGATCCTGTTACACGCCCATTGAGGCATATTGGGAGTATGGTGTTAGGCCCATATTTTCTTGACCATCCGCACACTAGGGGTGATGTGGTTAGCATCAGGCTGGCTGCCTTAACCTTCGCAGAAGTTGCTCTGGTACCCAATTGGGGCTGGGTCGACCCAGGAGCCGTTTGTGGCCTAAAAATTCCCATCTCATCTGGGGATCGAACCATGGACCACTGAGCAAGGAAGCCAGTGCACTAACCACAATGCTACCGCAACTCCCTTGATATAGTCCACAAATTTAATGTAAAGAGATACTTCCCATTCCAGACCTTCTTCCACTATTATTCTCAATGTAGCATTCTGATCTGTATAGGATCTGCTTTGCCTAGAACCTGTTTGTTCTCTACCCATAGACTGTAAAGTTCTTGAGGATGAACCTGTTAAATATTTTTTCTGGAACTGAAAAATTTCTTGTCAACTAAGGAAGAAATAAAGAAAGACATAAAGCTTCTAACAGAAGGAATAGGAGCTAGTCCTGATGTCATTCCAGTAAAGGCTATCAAAGCAGAAATGGACACCTCTACAGAGATGTTATACAAATTACTGGGTAAGGTTTTTATAGTTAAAAATTGTCTACAGGGTGTGGTAACTGGTCCCATGCCCAACCCTCCTTAGTCAACTTTTATGAAATGCCTGGAAGATATGTGCCAGTGAGTTTGATGCAGCACTATAAATAATGAGTTTATAATATTTTAACTTGACCTTTACTCTCTTTTGAATAATGGTTCCCAGGTTCGTTCAGTTAGGCAATGGCTTGTGTGTTAGCTGTTATTAATTCAATGTTGGTATGCTAGTTGTCCAGAATGATTATTCATAAACCAAATTGAATTGAGAACTGGTAATAATGATGAGAAGTGTGATATAGTTGAAAATCACAACTCCAATGTTTCCAAGTCATAAATCTCAGTTTCCAAACATAAATATACAGGAAGATCAATCAAGTCAGTGATACTGTTACCGCTATGTCTCTTATGTTGTCAATGGTATTGACTACATTGGTCTGTCGGGCCTGCTTATGTAGCCGATGTACTTCTAGATGATGACCTGATAATGTGAATATATTGTGGGCTGTTACTTTGTCATGTATGATGATCCGGCTAATGGCAATGAGACTAGGTAACGATGGTGAATGGGTCAAAATAGTGTGACCAACTGGCAATGAAGATATACTGGACTTGTTGCAGAAATTAGTGACGAGACATATTTATTTTGACGAGACTTTGACATCAGTATTATGGACATTTTCATCAGCATGGTTATGGCAAGATATACATGGTAAATAACAGTCACTACGGACATTGACCAACTGTCATGGTGCTATTTCACAGTGACGAAAAGTTAGCCGGGCAACACTGGGATAACTAAAACCTTGAGTCATGTGACGAGGCAGAAGACAAAAATATTAGGCATGAAGGTAGGCAGTTAGTTTCTAGCCAGAGTCCCGAGTAGGACGGATGTATTTTTTCCCTGTGCCAGCAATTTTGCTGTGGAGTCCATGTAACTGTTACAGTTGATATTTTGACAGGAAGACTGTGTAGTATATTGAGATGCGTGTAATATCAATAATCAGAGTATCGTGCTCTATGTGGCAAATGGGGTGAGTGTCATCACACGACAGGTCATCAAATATCAGTAGCAACCTTTGCAACTCCTAAAGCCACGTAGGAGAACTGTTTAAACTTCATATAACTTGGGAGCGATGGCATCAATGTCTTACTCTGATGGATTCACAAAACAAAAGGCCTCGAACTAACGGTCTGCATACATAAGTGCAGAACATATTACGTGATCATTACCTAGTGACGTAAACCTTATATCGCGTTAATTATAATTACAAATGGTGCAAAAATACATCATGTTGGCCCCAGATAGAATTGTTACCGCATAGATTAAACTGCCAACAAAACTAAGTAGGGTCAACACGTAAAATACATTTTAATCTTCTTTAACAATTTCCCCTGACGGTGGGCTACAAAAAAATCATGAAATAATTTTTTTTCCAACAATATTACCAACAAATGTACATTAAAAATCGTGAAAAAATGTATGAACATACGGCCAGATATGTTTACAATTAACACTGTCAATGGCGTTGTCCAAAATAATTATAAGTCAAAAGAATGTTAAGACAAATTTATACTAGTTATAGTATTATTAATTACTGTGTAATATTAAATAGGCAACTTAGAGAGAAGAATGTAACATATGTATGACAATGCAGAGATGTGAATTTAAAAAAAATTAATATATTGTTATTTCGACACTCAGAAAGTTAGTAAGTCAATAATGTAAGTTAAGTGTGTGAACATATACAACAGAAAAATAATTAGTAAGGAAAATAGAAAGAAAATGTTTTAGTAAGATAAAGTGGACAGAACAAAAAAAAAGGGAAGTAAGAATGAATAGCATAGAAGGAAAAAATAAATCATGAGTTATCTATCCAAAAGTCTTACCAATCAAAGAAAATGTGATAGAAAGATAGTAATTAATCTATCTAAATAACAATAGTAAGTTTAATTAATTAATTAAAGTCTAAAATCTGCATTAATGAAAATTATAAACATCACATTATAAGTCCAATAGGGAACATATAGTCCAATGTGCTCCAAAATCCAGGAAAAAGCATTCCATAATCTGTGTATTTCACAAAGTCAGGAGTATTAGAAAATCAATGTTATTATCCTAAAAGCCAATAGTGACGCTGCATATTATAAAGTCCAATGTTTCAATCCAGCAGCAAACAATCCTGGCAAGTATTTTGACTATATGGAAGGTGTACATTCAGTGAGAATTTGATCTCCAAGTGCAGGTAGATCTCAACAAATTGTTCAGTGAAAAATTCATCGATAAATTAGTATGATGTCATTCAATGTATGAAACATACTATTTCAGGCTTCAAACGAAAGTGACTTGCATGCATCAAGAATATGTATGCCTGTTAATAAATGTCACAAATTACTTGAACGTTTCTTGAGTACCAATCAGTCTTCAGGTATTGATGTTGCATTTCTTGATAGAGAATCCTCGACCACAATGTCAGATCTGGGAATAGCTTGAATATCGAAATCAAATGGCTGGAGCAAGATTGAGAAGTGAGCGAGCTTTGGGTTTCTGTGATTAGCTCGTTTCAAAGCAGCAACCGATTTCTAGTCTGTCTGTATTATGAATGGCACTCCAAGCAGATATCGCTCCAATTTTTGTATCACCCAAACGACCGCGAGTAATTCCTTCTCGATTACTGAATATTTCTTTTCAGTCTCCGACAGTTTCCGGGAAATATACACGGTTTGATGAAGAATTCCGTTGTACTCTTGCAAAAGCGAGGCTCCCAATCCAAATTTACTAGCATCTGTTTGAAGAATATATACTTTTGTAATATCATGTAACCTCAAAATTGATAGGTGTAGAAAAAATGTGCAAAATGTTATTAAACGCTATCTGGCAATCATCTGACCAGCTTACCTTTATTGGCATTCCCTTGTGTAATAAGGATGACAGTACAGCCGTGATATTAGACAAGTTAGGAATGAATCAACAGTAATATTGAACTAATCCTAGTAAACTGCGAACTTGTTGATAAGTTGAAAATCTTGGAAACATTTTGAGGTATAGTCTGAAGACGACCAGAACCAACAGTATGACCAAGAAAAGTAAGTTCCTTAAATGCAATCTGGACTTTAGTAGGCCTTGCAGTAAGATTATGTAACCTAAGAGTATCTAACAAAGAACGAAGTCCTACAAAGTGTTCTTAAAAAGATGAACTAAACAAACAGATGTCATCAATGTAAGTTATGATATCAGATCTATGATACAAAATTTTACGCATCATTCGAATGAATGTGGCAGGTGCGTTCATGAGCCCGAAAGGCATGATGTTCCACTGGTATAACCTACGTGGAGTCAAAAACGCAGTAAGAGGTTTAGCTTGTTCAGTTAATGGAATCTGCCAATAACCTTTAGTCAGATCTATTTTAGTGAATAGATTAGCATTGGATAGACGAGGAAGTAAATCATCAAGCAGTGGATGTGGTTCAGCATCATAAATGGTTTTAGCATTTAGTTTGCGATAATCTACGCATAATCTAATATTATTATCCTTTTTCTGGACAATAACTAGTGGTGAAGAATATGGAGAACTACTGTTTTCAATAATTCCCAACCTCAACATCTGATTTAGCTCAAGTTCAGTTTTGTTCTGATCATGAAGTGGAACAGGATAAGGACATAAACAGATAAGAATATCACCAGTAAGGGTCATATCATGAGAAATAATGGATGTTTGACCAGGTAGGTCAGTAAGAACATCAGAAGAAGATTCTAGTAGACTGGATACCTGGCAATGTTGCTGAGATGTTAAAGAAGATGAAATATCAACATCTCACCAAGATTCTGTAGAATCCAAACAGGTATAGGCAAAGACATGTGAATATCAGGGAAGGAAGATTCCTCCTCCTGAATCACAGATAAGCTAGAATAATGACAAAAACTACCAACATTATCATCAATGTCATGGAAAATAGACTGTAAATGCTCAGGTCTTGTACGAAATTCTTTGAGCATATTAATGTGGAAAATTTTTCTTTGACCTTTAATATGGATTACGTAATCAACATCTGAAATACGAGATATCACTTTTAATGGGCCATTCCAATCAAGAATTAATCTATTATCCTTCCGAGAAAGCAATACAAAAGCT
This sequence comes from Oreohelix idahoensis, assembly GCA_024509875.1. NCBI lineage: Eukaryota > Metazoa > Mollusca > Gastropoda > Stylommatophora > Oreohelicidae > Oreohelix > Oreohelix idahoensis. Next base: position 61,290 of record JAMPIV010021209.1, on the reverse strand, counting down.
TCATCACCTGGAAAAAGTTGATGTAAATGTCTATTTTTATTTAGAAAGAGATGTGATCTATGCTTGACAGCCTCTGACGAAGCTGTAGCCAACTGACATGCGTTGACAATCTTTCGACGAAGATTAATCACGTACTCGTAAGATGACTGAGTGTCCTGAGACATCTCAGAGTCAATAAGGAGATCCTTGATCAGACCCATAAAACCTCGAGGTGGAGCTCCAAACACAAGCTCAAAGGGGGAAAATCCGGTCTGCTCCTGCAGCACTTCTTGATAAGTGAAAAGTACAGCTGGCAAGACCCTGTCCCAATCCTGAGGATATTTGTCAGTTACCATATGTAACAATTGCTTGAGTGTTCTTTTGAGCCTCTCCACTGAACCATTGCTCATTGGGTGATATGTACTACTAAAGGATCTATCTATCTTAAGTGTCTTCATGACTGATGTCATGGTATCAGAGACAAATTGTGAACCATGATCAGATAGAAGTTTTTGAGGAAAACCTAATCTTGAGAAAATCAGTAAAAGTGCATCAGCTACCTCAGAAGTAGGGGTATGTTTAAGAGAAATGGCATCTGGCCATTGAGTGTACAAATCAATGCACGTGAGGACATATTTGTGACCTCTAGCAGAAGTAACAGATAGATGACCGATAATATCAACGGCCATCTTATCAAAAGGTTGAATAGATATATCACATGCTTGAATTGGAGCTACATGGAAAGCTCCTCAAGATTTAACTTCTTGGCAGGTAATGCATGAACGTGCATATAATGAAACGTCCCTGGAAACACCTGGCCAAAAGAAAGAAGATAACACTCTGGAACATGTTCGAGTGTATCCCATATGACCTGGACAATGTGAGTCATGTGCATGTCGTAATATGTATGGGCGAAGTTTAAGAGGCACCATAACTTGGTGTTTGATATTAGAGTTATCAATAAAGTTTCTCACTAATATTTCATTTTTAACAGTAAACCAATATTTACGACTTTTATTTAAGTCATCGTCATCATTACTTTTGACCAAAGCAAAAAATTTCTTTAATGAGTTATCCTCTCTTTGGAGTTTGGCAAAAGACACTCTGTCTATAACTGAATGTACTTCAGTGTCATCCTGAGTTGTTGTGTCTAGCTCTGAACTGTTATCAGTTTCCAGTGCCTGAGCTGGGCATGTGTAGTAACTGCATTGGCAGTCAACAAATTAATTTTCTCCCACTCTTCAATTTCCTCTGGTGAGCAGTCCTTGCTCCCATGGATGTGACCAACCATGAGATCAGTGACTGGGTTATTTAATAAACATACTTTGACTTTCCCTAAAAAAAATGGGGTATGAATATCAACAATAGCAGTGGGGTAAAATTCAATTGTTCCCCCGAAAGTGATACATTTTACACAATTTTCTGTAGAACACGAAGGGTGTACAAGCGACTGTCTAATTCCAACTGTCGTTGACCCCGAATACCTGAGTACAGATACTTGGGTACCATTTACAAATTCTCTGTGGAATACTAGAGTACCTGTGCCGTCATGGGCTGATAGACTAACTGCCGGAAGTGGATGTCCGCACTTCAGAACTGTAGTACTGTCTTTCTGAAATAAAGTTAGACATTCCTGGCAATGAGAAGCAACATCAAAATCAAATGAGTAACGTGCAGAAGAGTGAGCCTGGTTATTCAATTCCTGATTACCTACAGGTGCACTGCTAGTAAGTGCTGCCCCTGCATTATGTCCAGACCTCGTTGGGCCACTTGAACAAGATCGTTGCCTCTGGCGATCAATAGAATTACCCTGATTTCTAAAGTTTTGACTGTTATTCCTATTTCGGTAATGTTGATGATTATTACTCCAATTATTATTTTGAGGGAACAAATTATTTGGTTTTCTCCAATCGGAACTTTGTTGAAAATTGTTGTTGTTTCTGTATTGAGGTGACTGGTTCCGAAATTGTTGTCTACCTCTATTAAAGTCATCATTCTTGTTAAAGTTACCATTTCAAGTATAATTGTTTTCATTATATCTCCTAGGCATGACATTTCTGTCTAGGCTCTGAGATCTGGCTCTAACATTATTGTTCCAAGTTGTAGCTGAACCAACTGGGAGAGAATCTTTTATTTGGCTGTTGCTAATACATGCACCCGGATGTGCGGTACAATATTGTTTTGCAATTTCTTCCATAGATGATAGATTTGATGGCTTGTGTTCCTGCAAGAAAGACCAAAATGGCCTGCTTACTGAGGATAACACCTTATCCCTTAGCAATAGATCCACAAGTTTATCAGATGATTTCTCAATTCCTGAGAGTTGAACCCATCTATTAAAAGTAAGTCGTATGGCAGCGACAAATTCTGAGAAGTCCTTCCCAGTTTCAGGAATAATTGTCTTAAATTTAACTCGATATCCTTCTTCATCAAGTTGAAAAAGTTTTAATAGTACTGCTCTAGCAGCATCATAGTCATTTATTAATTGACTCATCCATTGTATTAATGGCAGTCATAGGTTCACCAACCAAAAATTCCATAAGTTTAGCAACCCATAATGATTTGTCTAGTTTATGTGCCATACATACACTTTCATAACGTGAAAGGAAGCATGACACGTCATCAAAAGTTGGGTTAAATATTGGTAATCTAAACCTATCATTACCCTTATTGTTACCAGCAGAAGTAGCAGTATTTGAATCACCATTGTTGCTATTATTTCCGTATTGACCTTTTAATTTTAATTTTTCTAACCGAAGAAGCATCAACTCCTTTTCCTGTTGCAATTTTTCCTTTTCTGCAACAAGTCTTTTCTCTTCTCCAACACATCTTGTCTCTTCTTCAACACATCTTTTCTTTTCTAATTCTATATCTTGGAGACGTCTTCTTTCAGCTTTAGCATCCTGTTCCTCTAATTCACGCTTAATTTCATTAACGCTTCACCTTTATAACCAAATTCTTTTCCAATCCTCATACAAGATTCTAGGGTGGCCATGTTAATCTCTACTGTGACTCACTTAGTCAATTAGATAAATGGCAAGTTGCTTTACAATCCCTTTTAAGCACAAAAATTGTGGCTACTATTATTAATTCTGTGCCTTACTCAGTCAAAGAAATAGTGGCTAATGGCCTAATAATGCACTGCAGCAATAATTACTGCTATCAAACAATATTTGCATAAATCTCTATGCAAGCATTTAAATATTATGTCATTGTAAAGTATATGTGCTGTAATACCACTGTATGTGTTGCATGGGTGTTGTTGGTATCAGGCATGCTTTAGTCTACCCAGCTGTAAATGGGTAACTCACTCTAGTCCTGAGTTAGGGAAGGCAAAGACAGCAAGGCAGTGTCTGCTATGGGATTACTGTCAAGTAATCATTCCTCAGGTGGTACCGATAGCCATCACCGTAAAGGGTAGAGTATTCTTCCTGCTCGTTACACGTGAGACAGGCAAGTACAACACAGGTCAACCCAACCGACGCAGGATTGTGTATGAATGGAGTGAGAGTGGAAACTACGCGAATGATGTAGTAGTTCGGTGTAGACCTCTTAATGTTATCTCTCACACACTCTCATGTAATGCAATGACGACTTGAACTGCCGTTGACGTTTCACTGACTTTAATATGGACGTACATTTGGACAGCACAGGAAAACAGTCATGGATATATGTTGACATTAATTCATTGGTTATTTGAATCTTGAATCGTACAATTTTGTGGTATAGAAATATCATTCATGTCAAGGTAGCATTCAATGTTCTGGACAATAACTGCCGTATCCTCTACTGACTGAACGCGTCAATAAGGATCGGTAAACATACACACTTCATTGGCCGAACGTCCATTTCATGGCTAAGTTCTTAAGCTGAGATATGTCCAATGTTTGTATAATAATTATAAACCACGATAGGGTTTTCACCTCATAGTAAGATCTCAATATCACTGCCCGATAATAGGATACCTAATCTGTTCTCTTGACAGTGATAAAAATATGATGACAGGAATATAACATGGCCACCTTCCTGAGTTGTCGCTCACTCACACACTCAGCAGAAGGGTGGATAGAAGCCAAAGTTAATTTATAATGAGCATATAAGTAGTTTCATAAAGTTTCCCTTACAGCTCCACAGTAATCAAGTTGCTACATGCAGACATAACTGCTGTAGGGAAGCCTGTCATCTGCGTCGATACAAATACGACCCTAGCGATACGAAGCACCATGTTCCAACTAGGTCTAACCGACTTGAGATCATCAAAAATAGGGTCTGGCATTACCTGGAGTCCGAATCACACAATAAATTATACGAGGAGGATCTCTGACAACTAGACTCTTGTAGAGACATACACTTCTCCTGGAAAAACATCTAAGAATCACTGTTAAACCTTAAACAGTGCCAGCCCTTTTGAAAAACACATCCGCCATTCTTGGCGATATAATCGGAACTCGTCACAACCCAGTAGGACTACGCAAACCTGCGCAGATTCCCGGCAGAAAGAATATAGTTCGACCTTAACATACAAAGGTATACAATATACGACTGAATCTTCTTGCACTAGACAAGTAGTACACATGAATTCAGGCCATAAACATAACAAGCAAAATTAATCTATTTTCTGGCCCGAACAAATAAGAACTAACATGAAATCAATATCCATGCGCCGAATATTACCAAGAATGACCACTCATCTAATCAAAAGTGTAAATCAATCATGAATTATCTAGCTTTCAACGGAAGCATTTTCACACACAAATAAATGCAAATATATGTTTTTTCCATATTAAATAGCCATATTGTATTTTTTTATGTGCGTCAAAATATGCACGCAACAGACTACCACACCCCTCGGGAAGGGAAAAAAAAATGGAACATTTTTTTTTGGTGAAATCCATCTAGGAGCAACATACAATAGGCTCACAATGCACCAATAACAATGCGCAGATGATAAGCATTCCAAACAAAAGGAACGTTAGAATATCTCATGATCTTCTTTCATGATAAATATTTCCCGAGAGGTGTCACCAACGCATACTATAATAATGGCAATGCCACACTTTCTATATCAGCTTATACACACATTTCATCTTAGATATCTTAACATCATGATCATCAAAGACGAAAAACATTGAAAGATTAGCTGTGAGTAAACATCAATGAACCGCTAAGTAGTGCTACAATCAATATATGATATATTACATATGTGCACACATTTCAACATAGGAATAACTGTAGCAAAGTTAGGCATATAATTTAACAGTTATGAATCATGTGGGCATCTAGACAAAATATCTGCCATCACATTTTCTGACCCACGGATAGCTCGCACCGAAAAATGAAACGGCTGAAGAGCAATCGCGTATCGCGTTGATCTAGCGCTCTTCAGATTTTTACTCTGAATAGCCGTAAGAGCTTTCTGGTCAGTTTCCACAATAAAATGCGCACCAAGAAGAAATCTTTGAAGTTTAAGGATTGACCAAACCATAGCCAACAATTCACGGTCTAAGACCGAGTAATTCTTCTCTGCGGCATTTAGTTTTCGAGAAATATACATCACAGGATGCAGAGTTCCAGAGTACTCTTGCATTAGTGCTGCTCCAATCCCTGTGGATGAAGCGTCACTACGAAGAATAAATGTCTTATCCTTAGAAGGCAATACTAGGATAGGTGAAGTAGAAAACATAGTTTTAACCTTATCCAAAGAGGATTGACATTCTTGAGTCCAATGGACTACATTAGGAGACCCTTTCTTTAGCAAGGAAGAAAGAGGTGACATAATGGAGGACAGATTCGGAATGAATCGTCCATAAAATTGTATTAGACCTAAGAGACTTCGCACTTGCTTTTTAGTCTTAGGAATAGAAATGTTAAGTATCTTACTTGTATTATGGTCTTCTGTTTTTAGGAAACCATGACCAACACGGTGACCTAAGAAAGATATTTCGCTAAAACCAATAAAAGCTTTAGATGGTTTCGCTGTTAGGTTATGCTCGCGTAAGATAGAGAATAGTTCGTTTAACCCATTATAGTGATCTTCCCAAGTATCACTGAAAAGACAGATGTCATCAAGATATGCAATGACATCTGAGCGATGAGATAGGATTCGACGCATCATGCGTACGAATGTTGCTGGGGCATTCATAAGGCCGAAAGGCATGAAGTTCCATTGGAATAGACCCCTAGGCATCGAAAAAGCAGTAAATGGTTTGGCGTGTTCGGATAATGGAACTTGCCAATATCCCTTAGACAAATCAAGTTTTGTAAAGAAATGGGAATTCGATAGTCTCGTAAGTAGCTCTTCTAGTAAAGGCATAGGTTCAGCATCAAATTTCGTCACTTGGTTCAATTTGCGATAATCAACGCAGAGACATATGTTATTGTCTTTTTTCCGTACAATAACCATCGGCAAAGAATATGCTGATGTGGATGGTTCAATAATTTTTAACTCTATCATCTCATCCAACTCTTTCTCTACCTGTGCTTGAAAATGTATCGGGATAGGATACGGTCTGACTCTTATAGGAGTATGGTCAGTAAGAATAATGTCATGTTGAATGACATCAGTTTGGCCAGGAATGTCAGTAAGGACATCCTGAAATTGTTCTAACATAGCAGAAACTTGTTTCTGCTCTCCTGGAGATAATTCAGGAGAAATCGCAACATCTTTCCATGACTCATTAGAATGAAGCGGAATCATTGGAAAAGGGAGATTCACATCTGAGAACCTCGTTTCCTCATCCTGTATTACTGACAGTGATGAGTAATGTCCATGTGGGACTGGTGAATCGTCCGTTGCCTGGAAAACAGGTTGTAAATAATCCGGACGTTCGTGGAATTCCGTGAGCATGTTGATGTGGAAGGTTTTACGCTTCCCATCAATATCGACAATATAGTCGACATCGGAAACTTTTGATATCACATCGTACGGACCTTTCCAAGAAATAAGGAGTCTGTTTTCTCTACAAGGTAGCAGGACCAATACTTTGTCACCTGGACAGAGTTGTCACAAGCGTCTGGTCTTATTGGCAAATTGCCTTGCCTTCTGTTTCGCAAATTCAGAAGAAGCAGTTGCCAATTTGCATGCTTCAATAATCTTGTGTCTAAGTGCAATGACATATTCATAAGAGGATTTTGTGTCATCGACAATATTATCAGCAGTTATGAGATCATGAAGTAGAGACATAGGACCTCGAGGTTTCGCGCCAAAGACAAGTTCAAAGGGAGAAAATCCTGTATGTTCATTGGCGACCTCTCTGTATGCAAAGAGAGCCGCGGGTAAAACCCTGTCCCAATCCTGAGGATGATCCTCAGTTATCTTACCTAATAGATTTTTCAGAGTTCTATTAAGACGCTCTACCATGCCATTGGACATAGGATGATAAATACTACTCAGAGATCTTTCTATCTTAAGAGTTGACATCACTTGAGACATGGTATCCGATACGAGTTGGGTACCATGGTCTGACAATATTTCTCCTGGAAATCCCAGATGAGAGAATATAAGCCAAAGAGCATCTGCAATATCAGCAGTAGTTATGCTCTTCAAAGGGATAGCCTCTGGCCAACGTGTGCACATATCTACACACGTCAGGATATATAGGTATCCTCTAGCAGACTTTGTCTTAAATGGACCAATGATGTCTATTGCCATTTTTTGAAATGGTCGAATTGGAATATCTGCAGCCTGAATAGGTGCAGCATGGCGTGGACCTCTGGATTTAACCTCTTGACATACTTTACAAGATCGACAATAGATCCGTATGTCCTTATTCACAGCAGGCCAAAAGAAAGACGCAAGAACTCTAGATTTAGTACGGGAGAAACCCATATGTCCAGCACACTGAGAATCATGAGCGTGCTGTAAGATTTTAACTCTCATATTTTTAGGCACAAGAATTTGAGAATGAATGGACTTAGCGGAGTCTTGTACCATACGTACAAGTACCCCATTCTTCATCGTAATCCAAGATTTACGATTCGTGTCCTTATTTGGATCACCTTCTTTTGCTAGAGTAAAGAATTTCTTTAGAGTAGGATCATCTTCCTGCTGTTTTATAAAGGAATCATGTGAAATCTCCAAGAGATCACCTTGGTTCTGGTCATCATTATCTCCAGAAGGCGAAGATTGCGGCATGTTTAGAGCTTGAGCTCTAGTGACTACAGCATTTCTAGTATGCATATTATCACTTTCCCACTCGGCAATTTGTTGCGGAGTGCATTCTTTCGCACCATGAATGCGACCGACGATAAGATCAGCGATCGGATTCGGCAGAAGACATGCGTGCACATCTCCTGTAAAGAAGGGAGTAGAAATGTGGATAATGGCAGTGGAGTACTTCTCTAATGTGCCACCAAATGTTATGCATTTGATTATTTTTCCAGTGGCTCGAGAAGGATCTATGAGTGACTGCCTCACTCCAATGGTTGTGCACCCGGAATCAAAGAGAATTGAGACCGGAGTACCATCTACTAAACCATTATTTAATTTCAGAGCCCCTCTTCCATCATGCGCGACTGACGCAGGGAGAGCGGGAAGAGGATGACCACAGCTTAAAGTCGAAACTGTGGTTGGCTCAAATAATGTTTTGCATTGGGAACACTGAAATGCTCTGTCAAAATCGAAAGCAGAACATCCCACATTATTAGAGTCTTTCTTATCATTGGTTTGCTTACCGGCTTCATGAAACTCTTGTTGTGCAGAGTTAGCCTGGTAATGAGATTTACCATGTCTTTTGTGTTGTGATCTACCTCGATTATTGTTGCCTCTGTAATTATTATTACCTCTGTTATAACCCCTGTTTGGGTTTGAGTCATAATGTTCATCATTATAATCATCATGCTCATTATAGTGAGAATCCCTGTAGGATTGATCCCGTTGTGTCCAAGAAGGAACACCCTGGTAATTTCTATTATTATTTCCTCTACGGAAATTTCTATAGTTATGACCACCTCTGTATCGAGGACTGTCAACCCGTTTCCAGAATTTAGAAGAAGAACCCTGATTTGGTTGGTTACCTTGGTTTTGATGATTACGCCAATTAACCCTTTTGTCAAATTTATTTTGAGCTCCCTGATAGTTGTGTGGGTACTTGGGATTGTATTGTGTTGCTGAAGCAACCGGCATACCCTCTTTAATCTTAGTGTTGCTAAGAGTTACGTGCTGGTGTGCCGTAACGTATTGGTCACAATATTCTTGCATTTGTTTTAGTGTTTGTGGCTTACGCTCGTGTAGAAATTCAAGGAAATGTTTATTGATAGAAGACATGACCTTGTCTCTGAGCAACAAATCCATAAGAGCATCATATGTTTTCTCTATTTTGGATAATTCAATCCATCGTTGAAATGTAAGACGTATTTTCCCAATGAATTCTGAGAATTCAACCCCCGTCTCAGGTACCATTCTTTTAAACAACATGCGATAACCTTCCTCTGGTAACTGAAACTTCTTAATCAAGGCTGCCCTAATAACATCATAATTATCCTTGTCATCGTCTTCAACCAAACATAGACTAGTGAGAGAATCGCCTGTTAGATTCTCAGATAATTGGTTAACATATTGCGATTTATCAACATTATGAGCCCGACAAGCCCGTTCAAACCTCTGAAGCCAGAATGTTATATCATCATTGGCAGAATTGAATGTTGGTACCTTAACTTTGTAAGTAAAGGGTTTACTAGTACTACCAGATGCCTGATTAACATTAGTCATACTTGTCAATCTTAATTTCTCTAACTCAAATTCATGTTCTCTTATTGCTTTTCTCTCTTCAGCTTCCCTATCTAATCTTTTTTGTTCAGCAGCAGCAGCAGCTTCTAATTTTTTCTGTTCTGCCTCAAATCTCCTTTCCTCCACCTGCATCTGCAATTTCTTCTGTTCAGCAGCAACATCAGCTTCTCTGTCTAGTCTTTTTTGTTCAGCAGCAGCTTTTTTCTCTTCTGCAGCAGCTTTTTTCTCTTCAGCAGCAGCAGCAGCTTTTCTCTCTTCAGCAGCAGCAGCTTTTCTCTCTTCAGCAGCAGCAGCAGCTTTTCTCTCTTCAGCAGCAGCAGCAGCTTCTCTTTCTAATCTTTTCTCTTCAGCCAGAGCTTTTCTCTCTTCTGCAGCAGCTTTTTTCTCTTCAGCAGCTAATGCTTTGTCATATTGAGCAACAGCCCATTGTTCTAAATCTTTACCAGTCTTATCAAGGGATCTCCCTTGTGTAATAAAATACTCCAATGTAGACATTCTGTCTAATGAGATAATATCCTGAAAAAGTAAATAAGTTACCTTATCCCACTTTAATGAGAGGCAAGTCTGTACTATAGACTTGTATAGTCACTTCACTCTATTTTACCCTCTTAGTATTCAAAGACCTTGCACCAACCTCACTGGGAAGAAGTCTCTAAATAAGTTTCACTTTACCACCACACTGTGTGAAACAGATCTCTAATAAAGAGCTTGTATAATCACCTTTATAATCTAATTACTCTATGCTATCAATAGTGTATGATTATATATATATTTCCAAGTACTGCAACCACTCATTTATAATAAGTTGAATAATCAGCTCACAATCACAATATCTGTGTGAGACAAACCTTATGGTTCTCTTGTTTGTAATGAAACAAATAATTACTTGAGTACCTGTGGAAAATAATATCTTTCTATCCCACCTACTTTCTTGTACACCAATGCTAGAAATTAAGTACTGTTCTGTACTATAATATAAATATATTCAAATATACCTTATATATTATCTGTCAACCAAAGACATTAACAAGGACAACCAAGAAAAGACAATATGAAAACAATTGCAGGAATCAAATTAAATTAAATAGAAAACTGAAGTAAATAATAATGATAACTGCAATATTGAACAATACAAATAACACCACAGTGTATAGACATCAATTGTGTATAGAAATTAAAGATAGGAAAGAGTAGACCAACAAATGCAAGCAAATGAGGACAAAACTAAAGAATAAAGAAATATTACAAAAACAACAAGGAGAACAGTTTCGTCACAGCTAACAAATATTTGCAAACAATGTTGCATGCAAATTTCAATTAAGAAATTTGCTCCCTATCGAACGCCAGAGCAAGACCAATGTGACTCGGTATTTCTCGTTCTAGTCACCTCCCATCCAGGCCCGCAGAATACAAACTAACTTAATACACAACAAATAACATATAAACATAAATACATGTAAATCATAAATGTGTACATTATATAATGACATGTGTTGCAGTTGCAATGTATTGTACTGTATGCTCAGTTTTAATAAATTAAACTACCACTTTATTGAGTAATAGATTTGTTTTCTAACTATTACACTGTTCAATTTTTTTTTTGAGCATGAGAAGATCCACCGAAGAAATTTATGCACTTTATGTTCAACAACACTGTGATTCTTCTGTACAGGATCAACAATCACTTCTTTCTTCTGTACTACAAGAAATGTCAACAGTACTGCTCCAGATATTTTATACCCTTGACACAACTGTCCTGTGTAATACCGTCGGTACAGCGAAAAACTGTCAACAAGCGCTGACCTAGATACAGCATCCGATCGGTAATACAGGTCAAGCTGACATCGACTGCCCCGTTGTACTCTTGCACACTGGTGTTCATGCGTGTCGTCTGTGGCGTCAGGGGTGGTCTGGTTATTATAACCCCAGGAATCTGGTTCACCACTGTAATGTATATGTGCTGTAATACCACTGTATGTGTTGCATGGGTGTTGTTGGTATCAGGCATGCTCCAGTCTACCCAGCTGTAAATGGGTAACTCACTCTAGTCCTGAGTTAGGGAAGGCAAAGACAGCAAGGCAGTGTCTGCTATGGGATTACTGTCAAGTAATCATTCCTCAGGTGGTACCGATAGCCATCACCGTAAAGGGTAGAGTATTCTTCCTGCTCAGTACACGTGAGACAGGCAAGTACAACACAGGTCAACCCAACCGACGCAGGATTGTGTATGAATGGAGTGAGAGTGGAAACTACGCGAATGGTGTAGTAGTTCGGTGTAGACCTCTTAATGTTATCTCTCACACACTCTCATGTAATGCAATGACGACTTGAACTGCCGTTGACGTTTCACTGACTTTAATATGGACGTACATTTGGACAGCACGGGAAAACAGTCATGGATATATGTTGACATTAATTCATTGGTTATTTGAATCTTGAATCGTACATTCATGTGGTATAGAAATATCATTCATGTCAAGGTAGCATTCAATGTTCTAGACAATAACTGCCGTATCCTCTACTGACTGAACGCGTCAATAAGGATCGGTAAACATACACACTTCATTGGCCGAACCTCCATTTCATGGCTAAGTTCTTAAGCTGAGATATGTCCAATGTTTGTATAATAATTATAAACCACGATAGGGTTTTCACCTCATAGTAAGATCTCAATATCACTGCCCGATAATAGGATACCTAATCTGTTCTCTTGACAGTGATAAAAATATGATGACAGGAATATAACATGGCCGCCTTCCTGAGTTGTCGCTCACTCACACACTCAGCAGAAGGGTGGATAGAAGCCAAAGTTAATTTATAATGAGCATATAAGTAGTTTAATAAAGTTTCCCTTACAGCTCCACAGTAATCAAGTTGCTACATGCAGACATAACTGCTGTAGGGAAGCCTGTCATCTTCGTCGATACAAATGCGACCCTAGCGATACGAAGCACCATGTTCCAACTAGGTCTAACCGACTTGAGATCATCAAAAATAGGGTCTGGCATTACCTGGAGTCCGAATCACACAATAAATTATACGAGGAGGATCTCTGACAACTAGACTCTTGTAGAGACATACACTTCTCCTGGAAAAACATCTAAGAATCACTGTTAAACCTTAAACAGTGCCAGCCCTTTTGAAAAACACATCCGCCATTCTTGGCGATATAATCGGAACTCGTCACAACCCAGTAGGACTACGCAAACCTGCGCAGATTCCCGGCAGAAAGAATATAGTTCGACCTGAACATACAAAGGTATACAATATACGACTGAATCTTCTTGCACTAGACAAGTAGTACACATGAATTCAGGCCATAAACATAACAAGCAAAATTAATCTATTTTCTGGCCCGAACAAATAAGAACTAACATGAAATCAATATCCATGCGCCGAATCAATATCAAGAACGACCACTCATCTAATCAAAAGTGTAAATCAATCATGAATTATCTAGCTTTCAACGGAAGCATTTTCACACACAAATAAATGCAAATATATGTTTTTTCCATATTAAATAGCCATATTGTATTTTTTCTATGTGCGTCAAAATATGCACGCAACAGTCATGAACGAAAAAGAAATAGAAAAAGTAAAGAAAAGTACTATACAAAACAATATCACACCACAAGATCAGATGACACACGAGAAAAACATTTGTAATAACCAAAAAAAATTCTACTAATGAGACAGTACGAAAACAGCGAATTAGGTCAATCTACCACAGACAAATATAAAAATAGACACATACAGGACCCAATACAGACAGCTGATTTGTAAGAACTAAACGATAGCAAGGTTAGACCTACAAATTGTTAACAAACAACCGATGACACAACTAAGAAAAATAAAACTGAAACCAATGAAAATACAATATAGATAAACAAAATGTTACAGCTAAACATATATTATTGAACAAATCCAGTAGCAGACAGAATATTCAACGAGTTTACTCGAGTCTGATCTTCTTCTCAAATGAAAATGTTCAAAATGGCCCTACAGAAACATCTGACATGAGCCCAAATTAGCTTTGAGATGAACCTCGTTTGTCAGATCGACCTCACTACCGCCCACGAAGAGAAAACAACAGACATAAATATACAGATAACATACATAAAAGATATAAATTACGATGGGTCTTCAAACAGTAACCTGGTAAAATTTATATGCACAGACAGGTTACTTAGCTTAAACAGCTGAACAGTCCTCGCAAATGCCAGTATGCACCACAGAACATCTCGGTGTAGGTTGCCCCCTGGCGTAAAATACTGGTAGACCCTCCTGACACAGCAAACAGCAATTCTGTAGATCAAACAAGGTCCATGGCAGACTTGAAAGCTGACATCTGGCAGTGAACTTGAATACCAAATTTGAAAGCTGGCATCTTGAAAAAAAAAGTTGTCGTTTGGAACTGTAAACTGGCTGACATGCACTCTCGACTTGAAATGAGGCTAATGGGGAAAAGTTCAAATGATGCCTTTGAAAAATTTGTTCTTCAGTTCCAGACTTGAAAGTTTGCAAAAATATTCTTGATTTTTGTTCCCCAGCACTGGAACACCATGAAATCCTTCTGTTACTGTGGATATTTTGACAGGAAGACTGTGTAGTATATTGAGATGCGTGTAATATCAATAATCAGAGCATCATGCTGTATGTGGCGAATGGGGTGAGTGTCATCACATGACAGGTCATCAAATCAATTGTAGGAACGGTGTCTTTAACGAAATGGGTCCACATCACAGGACAGTTTATTGACAGTTAGACGAATCATTATAAAATGCATAGTCAAATAGCGAAATACATGTATGTATTTAATCTCCTACAGTCCATGATACATCATCTCATACTTGGCCTATTTACTAGAGGTGCCGATAACGGATATCACCCAAGTAGTGAAAACCAGAATATGGAGATAAATATTATTGATCGACTCCCATAAAAATTCCTCTGCATAAAAATCATCGAACTAGAATACTTAAGTTCGGCATCTTCTTGAATATCAGTGGCGACCTTCGCAATTCCTAAAGCAACATAGGAGAACTGTTTAAACTTCATATAACTTGGGAGCGATGGCATCAACATCTTACTCTGACGGATTAAAAAGGGAAAGGCCTCGAATTAACGGTCTGCATACATTAGTGCAGAACATATTACGTGATCATCACCTAGTGACTGAAACCTTATATTGCTTTCATTATAATTACAAATGGTGCAAAAATACATCATGTTGGCCCCAGATAGAATTGTTACCGCGTAGATTAAACTGCTAACAAAACTAAGTGTGATCAACATGTAAAATACATTATAATCTTTTTTAACAGTTACGGACTATTTGTTAAGAAAGGCTTGCCATTTCTCCAGGGCTATTGGATTATTAAGTTATGATTCTAGGACAGTGTAGTGTCTGGATTGAATTTGTTACAGACTGTTATAAGTTGCCGAAGATTTGACTATTTCTGTGTCATAATGTTTGCCGCTCATGGTGAGTGTTATTCACTGCAGTTTATTAGTGACGATCATACTGTTGTGTATGATACTGACAGTCTACGTATTTAAGGCATTTCATTGTTATATTGTATTTCATACATTTGTTGGCCGTGTGAGGCCTTATTGTGTGTTCATAAGTATTAAAGGGAAGTACCTGTAGAAGGTGTTGATTATCTTATGTCAGCCATTGTTGATTATCTTATGTCAGCCATTGTTGATTATCTTATGTCAGCCATTGTTGATTATCTTATGTCAGCCATTGTTGATTATCTTATGTCAGCCATTGTTGATTATCTTATGTCAGCCATTGTTGATTATCTTATGTCAGCCATTGTGGTGTGGTCGTACTCCTATTGGAGTGAGCCTATTATTATTATTACTACAAGTCCACATTACAGTGGAGCTACCTTAGTAAATAGTTATCTAACAACTGAGAACATTGTTTATATAGTTGTTCTGACACCAACCCCACCAGCGGCTGTCACATCAAGGTTAGCGGAAGCTCTACAGCAACGAGTTGGTAGGATTCATGGGTTTACAAAAATGACCATTTTAATAGCATTGAGCACATATTTATAACTTACTTACTTAGTCGTTCCCCTTCTACCATGAGGTGTAGAGGTGGGGAAGAGAGAGCGCCAGACTATCCTATCAGCTGTCTTCCTTCTGACCTGGTTCCATTCTAGTCCTCGGTCTTTCAAAGATTGTCTAATGTTGTCTACCCAGCGGACTCTCGGTTGTCCTGGGGGTCTGGATATCTGGCTCTTTGTTTCTGATGCTTGTCGTGGTATCCGATCTTCTCCCATTCTGCAGACATGGTGTAACTGTCTTTTTCTCTTGTTGAGGTGATCACTGGCCCAAGACAGTATACATGTTGTTAGGTGTGTAGTGCCAGCGTATGATGAACTGAGTGTGGGTGCGAATGAAGGCGCGAATGTGTTTAGGCTCGTATATATATATATATATTTATCTATAGACCTTGCAACCCATCGACTCACATGCAGTAGTCAAGGATGCTTGGACACTGCAGGCACGTTTCAAAACATTTATTGACGACAACACACATGGTATCAACAGGAACAGTCAGTGTAACAAGGTCATGCTGACCGGAAATCGATAGGTATACATTAGGCATTCAACAAGCTGGTAAACATTTGAATATTCGTGCATGGTCAATACAATGTTCTTCACTAATGACAGTTCGTGGCGTCACCCTGGTATCACTGACTAAACGCGTCAGATACCTTAATCACTTTGACACATAGGTGCAACTTGGCATTCCCCGCCAATTGCACTGTATTAGGCTGTAGTATATTAGCCGAAAACACAGTCCTCGTTCTGACGTCAGCTGTGTACTTCTGATAAGCAGGTTACCATTAACCCTGCAGTAATGCTTATTGTAGACATAAATACCGCCAATCTGCGGTTCCCACAATATATCTTCGTCACTGGACTTCTGGACAATATAGAGACTAATAGTCTTGGATGGCTACCTCGAGCACAAAATATAAGTTCTGTAATATAGGATTGATGAGGTGCAGTTCACAGACTAGGCAATCTTCTAACACATTCTGCCACCGAAAGCATAGTAATGGAAAAAGTCGGTATTACCTGTAATCAAATCCACAGAACATAATAAGGAACTCTGCTGTCATTCCAACGCACAGAGATTCACTGGGGAAAACTGCCATCGCAATCACTTCGAAGATTCTCCCCGAAAACACAATTGACCCTTGGTCCCTTCAGAAAACCAGGACACTTCACGGCTTGCCGGAAGTCTAACTCAACTCCTGCTTAAAAAACCTTCCCATGGGTATACGCCCGAACTGTCTACCTTTGACCCTAAAGGTCAAACACAATGAATGAGTAAACAAGGGAAGACAACCCCTAATCAACCTGACATCGCAGGTAAAGACACAATTATTCTTATGATAAAAACATAAGCAAATAACGTGACAGATGACTCCGTCGAAAATGACAGCAACATATTACTACAACCCCCCTGTAAAAAAAAAATGAAATTTTTTTTTTTTTAATATGTCCATGAGCAAGATTGCACAAGTATCACTTATGTGCTCATGAAAAAATGAACCTAATATCAGGTACAATAGACGCATAAATAAAGCATCTGAAGAGGATACAAATCATCTCCCAACATAGGAGAAAATATTTCCTTTAAGCCAAACAAACTAAGGGGTACCATTCAAGAAACCTAAGTTGCTGGCAATACCAATCATATATCAAACATTACTAAATATTATAATTATAGCAATATACAAATGTCATGAATTACAATGCTATATTAGCAACATATCACTGATGGATGGACAAAATGAAATTTGTTAAATTATCTAAACATCATCCAAATACATTTGTATTACAACATATTAGGATATTAAGGACAGACCTAAGTCTGAAAGTGTATCAGGAAAAACTAGGACACAAGATTTAACTGGAATCATGTGGGCATCTAGACAATATGTCCGCCATCACATTATCCGAACCACGGATAGCTCGCACCATGAAATGGAAAGGCTGAAGAGCAATAGCATAACGAGTAGATCTCGAGCTCTTCAAATCCTTACTTTGCATAGCCGTAAGAGCTTTTTGGTTGGTTTCCATAAAGAAATGCGCGCCCAGAAGGAACCTTTGTAGCTTAAGAATGGACCAAACCATAGCCAACAATTCACGGTCTAAAACCGAGTAATTCCTTTCTGCTGCATTTAGCTTCCTAGAAATATACATTACAGGATGCAGAGTTCCTGAATATTCCTGCATTAGTGCCGCTCCAATCCCAGTGGAAGAGGCATCACTACGAAGAACAAAAGTCTTATCAATCGTTGGTAGTCTTAGGATAGGATGAGATGAGAACAAATTCTTAACCTGATCCAATGAAGATTGGCATTCCTGGGACCAACGCACCATATTAGGAGAACCTTTTTTCAATAACGATGAAAGTGGTGCCATAATGGAGGACAGATTCTCAATGAATCCTCCATAGAATTGTATCAATCCCAAGAGACTACGCACTTGCTTTTTTGTCTTCGGAACCGAGATATTTAATATCTTTGAAATGTTTTGGTCCTCTGTCTTAAACAGACCATGACCAACTCGATGACCTAGGAAGGAAATTTCACTAAACCCAACAAAAGCTTTAGAGGGTTTTGCAGTCAAACTATGCTCACGTAGAGTAGATAGCAATTCCTTTAGACCCAAATAGTGTTCTTCCCAAGTATCGCTGAAAAGACAGATGTCATCTAAATAGGCGATGACATCTGCACGATCTGATAGAATTCGTCGCATCATGCGCACGAAAGTCGCTGGGGCGTTCATAAGCCCGAAAGGCATAAAATTCCATTGAAACAGACCCCTAGGTGTCGAAAAAGCAGTGAGAGGTTTGGCATGTTCCGTCAGTGGGACTTGCCAATAACCTTTCGACAAGTCTAGTTTAGTAAAGAATTTAGCTTTAGAAAGTCTAATAAGTAGATCATCTAATAACGGCATAGGTTCAGCATCGAACTTCGTAACTTGATTTAATTTGCGATAGTCAACGCAAAGACGTATGTTATTGTCTTTCTTTCGAACAATAACTATCGATGAAGAATAAGCTGAAGTGAATGGTTCAATTGTTTGCAGTTGAATCATTTCATCCAATTCTTTCTCGACTTGTGCTTGAAAATGAATAGGTGTTGGGTATGGTCTTACTCTGATCGGATTATGATCAGTAAGTATGATGTCATGTTCTATGACATCTGTGTGTCCAGGAATGTCGGTAAGGACATCCTGATATGATTGTAGCGTAGAGGATACTTGACGCTGTTCCTCAAAAGACAAGTTTGAAGAGATTGTAACGTCTCTCCACGATTCCGTTGAAGTAAGTGGAATCGCAGGAAGAGGTAAGTTCACGTCAGAAAAAATAGTTTCCTCATCCTGTATAACGGACAGGGATGAGATGTGACCATGTTGGACTGGATAGTCGTCCGTCGCCTGGAAAATAGGCTGCAAATAGTCTGGACGTTCAATAAACTCTGTTAGCATATTTATATGGAAGGTTTTATGCCTTCCATCCACATCGACAATATAGTCGACATCGGAAATTTTCGAGACTATAGTGTATGGACCTTTCCATGAAATGAGAAGTCTATTCTCTCTTGAGGGAAGTAAGACATATGCTTTGTCCCCAGGACAAAGTTGACATAGGCGTCTTTTCTTGTTAGCAAATCGCCTAGCTTTTTCTTTCGCAAATTCGGAAGATGAAGTTGCTAACCTGCACGATTCAATAATCTTTTCTCTAAGAGCTATGACATATTCATATGACGATTGTGTATCATCGTCAATATTATCAGAAGTTATCAAATCGTGTAACAAGGACATCGGACCGCACAGTTGCGCGCCAAAGACAAGTTCGAAAGGAGAAAACCCTGTATGCTCGTTGGGAACCTCTCTATAGGCAAAGAGGACTGCAGGTAAAACCCTGTCCCAATCTTCAGGATGATCCTCCGTTATCTTGCCAAGTAAGTTCTTTAGTGTCCTGTTAAGACGTTCTACCAATCCATTGGACATTGGATGATAAATACTACTGAGAGACCTTTTAATGTCTAGCGTAGCCATTACCTGAGACATAACGTCCGAAATTAACTGAGTACCGTGGTCCGACAGTATTTCTCCGGGGAATCCCAGACGAGAAAATATGAGCCAAAGAGCATCAGCGATATCGACAGTTGATATGCTCTTCAGAGGAATAGCCTCTGGCCAACACGTGCACATGTCCACGCAAGTGAGGATAAATTGGTGTCCTCTGGCTGACTTAATCTTGAACGGACCAATGATGTCTATAGCCATTTTCTGAAACGGCCGAATCGGAATATCTGCAGCCTGAATAGGAGCAGCATGTCTCGGACCTCTAGACTTGACCTCTTGACAAATTTTGCAAGATCGGCAATAAATTCGGATGTCTTTATTCACGAATGGCCAAAAGAAGGACGCAAGGACTCTGGTTTTAGTTCTGGAAAAACCCATGTGTCCAGCACACTGAGAATCGTGTGCATGCTGAAGAATTAAGGCTCTCATACACTTAGGCACAAGAATTTGCGAGTGCATAGACTTGTCCGAGTGTTGTACCATTCGTACCAATATACCATTCTTCATAGTAATATACGATTTGTGATTCGTATTTTGATTGGGATCCCCTTTCTTTGCAAGAAGGAAGAATTTCTTCAAAGAAGGATCCTCTTCTTGACGTTTAACAAACGAGTCATGGGAAATCACCAAGTGCTCGTCTTGGCTATCAACTTCATTACTATTATCAGATGAAGTTGGGGAATTAAGAGCTTGAGCTCTTGTCACCACTGCATTGACCGTTTGAATGTTTTTTTTCTTCCCAACTAGAAATTTGTTGCGGGGTGCATTCCTTAACCCCATGAATACGACCGATTATAAGATCCGCAATAGGATTAGGAAGAAGACATGCATGGACATCTCCTGTGAAGAAGGGAGTGTCAATCCTAATAATAGCAGTAGGATAACTTTCCATAGTACAGTGCATTATCCGAACAATGATCGTGTTCGGATAATTGGATTACATAATGTATCGAGTACATGTACACATATTTCTAAAAATAATTAACCATCACAAGGAAAATACACTATAAAACATATTTACTTGTACTGTAATAATAATACCCACACTGTATTAGATCACTGTATCACCAAAATCTTTTTTTACACTGCAGTGCATGTACTACTTATATTAATTATTTTTGTTAAGAAAGAGAAATGTTTTCAAAATAACATTACAAACGATTCAAAACCAGGCGCAACTTACGTATACATGTACTTGCACAGATGTAGCCCACTATTTAAAATAATGAGGAATCCTCTTTTGCACCAAACTGGATAGTCCTTTTGGCTGCTAAGTCCCGCATTCTCTTCAACAGCAGAAGCTGTGTAGGACAGCTGTCATCTTCTTGCTCGTACCAAGCCATCGCTGTTTCTAGTGCTATAAAGGCCTCTTCAGGACTTGGTCGACGTTTTGGTTTTTCTTCATAATCTACAAGTACATCATGTACTTCTGAGGTGTCTTCATCATCGGTCACTACATGTATTTGGTTTTCTTCTTGCACAAAAGACAAAATTTCTTCGTCATTCAAAAACTGAAAACCAGAATCATTATCATCTTCTAGCCACATGTGTGCATCATCTTTGTCACAGTCCGAAAATCCGGGCATTGCTTGAAACAGTTCCACACCTTCATTTATACAATCATCATTTGTGTCCACTGCAGTAGTTTCATTTCCTCCTTTTTTCCCAAGCAATCTACTCCAAGCCTTGTTGAGATTATCTTGTGACAGTGTGGTCCAAGCATCAGCTAACATATAGCAGCAGTCTTTGAGATTAAGCTTTTTGGAAAAACGCCACCACACTTTCTTCATCTTCAGCCAACAATAAACGACGCAGGACTTCCTTCTTGTACATCTTTTTAAGCTTTGCTATAACACCCTGATCCATTGGTTGAATCAGTGCTGTTACATTGGGAGGCAGAAAAATTACTTTAAAATTTGCATCAACTGCATTCAATGTATCCGTCTCTGGATGAGATGGTGCATTGTCCAGTAGAAGAATTACTTTTCCAGTTTTCTTTTCTTGTTCTCTCAACCTCTTCACATTTGGGATGAACTGATTTGTATACCAATCAAGAAATATTTCACTATTCATCCAAGCACTCTTCTGTGCTTTGTAACACAATGGGAGACATGTCACATTCTTTAAACAACGTGGTTTTTTGGCTTTGCCGATCATTAGCACCGGTAAACGATGACTTTCCACTGGCATTCGCGGCTACCAAAATTGTTACTCTCTCTTTGCACTTTTTAAACCCAGGGGCAGCTGCTTCGCGCTGAGATGCAAGTGATTTTTGAGGCAATGATTTCCAGTATAAGCCAGTCTCATCGGCATTATACACATCATCGAGTGAATAACCTTCTTCTTCCAAAAAAGCCAAGAAAGTTTCTTTAAAATTTTTAGCGGCAGTTGCATCGCTAGATAAAGATTCCCCTTGAATCTCCAATTCTCGTATGCCATGACGAGATTTAAAGTTTCTTAACCATCCCTGGCTAGCCTTAAAGTCAGGAGGACCGTCAAGTTGATTGTTGAACTGAAGTGCCTTTTCACACAACAGAGAACCAGAGATAGGTTCCCCTTTGCTTCTTCTTTGCACAAACCATATATACAAAGCCTCTTCCAAGTTCACATCTTTCGCATTTCTCATGGTTTTACGTTTCTTCGACCCATTTTCACTATCAAATTTCGATGCAAAACTCAAATTTTATTTTATCCTTGTTACTTTTGATGTCAGAGACGGTAGCTTTCCCAACATTGAAAATCCTCGCAAGTGAAGACACAGTTTCACCTTGTCCTAGTCTCTTGATAATTTCTGTTTTCGTTTCAATTGACAAAACATTGCGGTTCCTTTTATATGCTTTAGGCCTACTGGAAGGTGCCATATCGCACAGAGAAATACTTGTACACCAAAATTATTCTGCTGTAGTAGCAGACACAATTATTTTAAGTTGAACTGTCTGTTTAGCCAGTGTTCTACCTAGAACGCACACGTACTTTGGATTGGTAAACCAGATATTAACTGACTTTATGATCTAACTGACTTCCTGTACGTAAGCGACCGACCATTAGCCATCCCATTCTCTACAAATTGTTCGCACACATTTGAAGTTTGCCGCATCAAAAGATTCAGAATTTTAGTCTAACGTGACTGTGGCATCTGATTTTTTTTTTTTTTCTGGAAAAAGTGTTCGGATAATTGGATGTTCGGATAATTGGGGTTCGGATAAATGGAGTTCTACTGTACCACCAAATGTAACACATTTGATTGTTTTTCCAGTGGCACAGCAAGGATCTATCAGAGACTCCCTAACCCTGACGGTAGTACATCCCGAATCGAAAAGTACTGAGACTAGCCTACCATTTATTAGACCTTTATGTAAGATGAGAGATCCTCTCCCATCATGCGCAACTGTAGCAGGTAGAGCAGGAAGAGGGTGACCAAAACTTAGCGTAGATACAGTTGATGAGTCGAACAATGTTAAGCATTGGGAGCATTCAGTTGCTCTCCCAAAATCGAAA
This sequence comes from Oreohelix idahoensis, assembly GCA_024509875.1. Classification (NCBI taxonomy): domain Eukaryota; kingdom Metazoa; phylum Mollusca; class Gastropoda; order Stylommatophora; family Oreohelicidae; genus Oreohelix; species Oreohelix idahoensis. Next base: position 37,955 of record JAMPIV010021209.1, on the reverse strand, counting down.
GCACAACCAGTGATAGCCCTAGAGTTACCACTATCATTTACTGTATTACAGGCTCCATCAAACTCTTGTTGTGCAGAGTTTGCCTGTTGGAAAGGTCTTTTTTTGTTAAATCTAGGTCTGCCTCGATTATCATTTCCCCTGTAATTATTTTGACTATCATTTCCCCTGTAATTGTTATCATATTGCCTATTGTAATCATCATTCCGGTTTGAATCCCGGTTTCTAAATTCACCATCGTCATAATCTTGACGTCGAGAATGATTACCTCGAAAGTTCGAATAGTTATTATTTGGATAGCCTTTGCGAAAATGTCTCAAATTATTACCACTAAAATTACGAGAACTACCATCTTGTCTCCAATTCATAGACGAAGAACCATCATGTGTTGGATTACTCCGCTTCTGAGTGTAATTCTGATTACTTCCCCTATTCCAGTTTTGTTGAGCACCCTGACATTTTTTTTTAAATTAGGGCCATATGGTGTTGCCGAAGCAGCTGGCAACCCTTCTTTCACTTTAGAATTGCTAACTGTAGCATGGGGATGCGCGGTGGCATACTGACAACAGTATTCCTCCATATCTTTTAAGTTTTTAGGCTTACGCTCATGAAGGAATGCAAGAAAAGAATCATTAACAGATGACAAAACCTTATCTCGCAATAATAAGTCCATTAGACCTTCATATGTTTTCTCAGTCTGAGACAACTCAACCCATCGGTTAAATGTATGACGTATCTTTGTAACAAAATCAGAGAAATCTACTCCATTTTCTGGCAACATTGTCCTAAAACGAAGACGATAGTCTTCTTCTTTTAGTTGGTATTTTTTTAGCAATGCTGCCCTGACAACATCATAATTAGTCCTCTCATGTTCGTCTATTGTCATAAGAGTAGTCACTGTGTCACCTGTAAAAAATTGCATCAGTTGTTCAACATATTTTTCCTTTTTTATGTTATGCGTATCGCATAAAAATTGGAATCTATCTAGATAATCTGCTACGTCATCCTTTAAAGGATTGAAATGAGGCAATTTAATCCTACTAACAAACTCCTTTGTCGTACTTGAAGTTGTTTGCTGAGCACCCGTACTCGCCAATTTCAATTTCTCTAACTCCAAAGTTGCGAGTCTTTCATCAAGTTCCATCTTCTGTTTTCTTTCCTCATGTTCCATTTTTCTAATTTCAGCCTCAGCAGCAGCTTGAAATTTCCTCTCCTCTGCAGCAGCTTCTTTGTCTAATCTTTTTTGTTCAGCTTCAAATCTCCTTTCCTCCACCTGCATCTGCAATTTCTTTTGTTCAGCAGCAACATCAGCTTCTCTGTCTAGTCTTTTTTGTTCAGCAGCAGATTTTCTCTCTTCTGCAGCAGCTTCTCTTTCTAATCTTTTCTCTTCAGCCAGAGCTTTTTTCTCTTCTGCAGCAGCTTTTCTCTCTTCAGCAGCTAATGCTTTGTCACATTGAGCAACAGCCCATTCTTCTAACTGTTGACCAGTCTTATCAAGGGCTTTCCCTTGTGTAATAAAGTACTCTAATGTAGACATCTTGTCTAATGAGATCAGTAACTTGCAGAAGTAAATAAATTTAATTATCCCACTTTAATGGGAGACAAGTCTGAAATGCTAGACTTGTATACTCACTTCACTTTATTTCACTCTCTTAGTCTTAGACAAAGACCTTGTATGATTATCTTGTTTATAATGTAACAAAAATCACTTGAGTACCTGTGTAAAATAATTCCTCTATATCCCACTCACTATGGGCACAAGTCTTTTTTATAAAGAACTTGAATATGTATTTCACCTTGTCTCAATCTTTATGGATAACAAGTCTTTTATTAAAGAACTTGTATAAATATCTTATATAATAATATTTTATTAACAATCTCTATATGAAGAGTGTACCTTATCAATAATAATACCAATACATGACCAAGTATATGTATGTAGACTGTGTATGACAATAATGTAGTACAATCAAAAAATACAAAGACAAAGATACAGAACAATGACCGAAAACGTTCGCGGAAGTCAAATAAACAATACAGCAAAAAGTAAAGAAAATGTTACACAAATGTGTAATGATGACCGCGAAAAATAAACAAGACAAATGGCAACACTGTTATAAACGAAAAAGTATAAAGAAATAAATGGAAGGAATTAGAGAAGAACAGATACAAACAAAACTAATCGAAAATCAAAGAACGGAAAAATAACGAAAACAATACTAACTCATGTCGTCACAGCTAAAAAAAAAAATAAATAGCAACAAAAGTCGCTAACAAATTTCAATTAAGAAAATTGCAATCCCTACAGAACGCTTACAGTAACCCTCGATTAAGTGGCATATTTACTGTAAGACCCACCAACCGAAAACCCGCAGAAAAATACAAAAAAATACACAAAAACAGTAGAAGCAACATAAACATATAGCAATCAGTATTTCAATGTGTTGCAGAAACAAAAGCTTAGTCACACATGATATTACAGTAACTAACTTGCTCCTTGCGAACACAGTAACATAATGTCAAGCGCGCACTGAATGTCAAATCCACTGTAGCATAAAGTGGTATTCACGAACCAAAGTTACTATGACCTTCTCGACTTAGGACTTGCACATTGAATGTTTACAATTTCCACGTACTGTTTACAAACACTTGACCTCGAACAATGTAACTTGAATGCTCGGACATAGAAAAGTCTGTTGTTGACTGAAACGTGTAACAACCAGCAGTACTGTTCACAATAGGGACTCGCCTTCTATGCAGCTATGGTCCACGTAGCAAATGCCTAGATGTTAACTTCAGTACTTGTCCTGTTGTGGTTCATGCAGCATTATAACATGAATGCTAGCACTGTTTATCTGGGTCAACAGTTGATGACCTATTTCTGTCCTGTTGTAGCCAAAACTTCTTCTTCTTCTTCTTCGATCCTTAACCACCGACCGTCAAAGCAGTCAGTGGCCATCACGCCTAGTGGCGTCTTGTAGGGCAACAACAAATTGATTCCACTTTGCATGGTCGGTGGCCATCCTTCGTACAGTGCCCCAACTCTGGTTCATTCTTTGCATCTCAGCCTCCACAGTCCTCCGCCAAGTTGTTTTTGGTCGGCCTCTCTTTCGCTTTCCTTCAGGGGTCCAAAACATAGCTGTTCTTGTGATGGCATCGGGGTCTCTTCTGAGGACATGACCAACCCAGCTCCAGCGTCTGCCAGCTATGATGGTGTGCATGTCCTCTTGCTTGCTACGAGTAAGCAGATCTTGGTTGGTGATGGTATTCGGCCAAAAGATGCGGTGAATTTTTCTTAGGCATGTTGTGTGAAAAGAGGACAATTTTGACATTTCCTTCTCTGTGACTCTCCAGCATTCCGCACCATAGAGAAGCACAGAAAGCACGCAACTCTGGTATAATCTTAATTTTGTGCTTGTGCTGTATTGGGAGGACTTCCAGATGTTATTTAGGCTAAAGAAGGCTGTTCTTGCCTTATTCATTCTGATGTTGATGTCTTTGCCTGCCCCACCGTCTGGTGTTACTATGCTTCCTAGGTATGTGAAGGTATCTGTCTGTACCAGTTGCTGATTCCTTACTGATATGGGCTCAGGATTGCTCACATTGAGCGTCATGACCTCAGACTTCTTTAAATTGATGTTCAAGCCCACCTGCTGGCTAATTTTATTAAGTCTATCCGTTTTTTCCTGGATGTGTTGATGTGAATGTGCCAGCAGTGCAATGTCATCTGCATATTCCAGATCTTCCAATGTAGAAAACGTAGCCCATCTTATTCCTCTTGGACTGCCCTCTGTTGTCTGGCGCATCACCCAGTCTATGACTGTTAAAAATAGAGTGGTTGATAAGGGGCATCCCTGTCGTACTCCTGTCTTCACCTCAAAGGTTAGATTGCTCTGCCCAACACTACACGTAAAGTTTGCATAGAGGCTTTTTATGATAGACACTATGCAGCTTGGAATTCCATAAGCCCTCAGTATTTTCCATAAACTGTCCCTATGTATGCTGTCAAAAGCCTTTTCAAAATCAACAAAATTTATGTAAAGCTGTCTTTGCCATTCTGAGCACTGCTCTATAATGTTCCTGAGAGTGAATATATGGTCTACACATCTTCTGTTCTTTCTAAATCCTGCTTGTTCTTTCCTCAGTTTGTAGTCTACTGCCTTTGAAATTCTCTGTATAATTATCCTGCCTAGTATTTTGCTGGGAACTGAGAGAAGAGTGATTCCTCTCCAATTATTGCAGTCTGCAAGATCTCCCTTCTTGGGCAATTTGACAATTATTCCTTTCTTCCACTCTGATGGTGTTGTCCCCGTTTTCCACACTTGTGCAAATAGTGGTTCTAATAGTTCTGCTGCTAGCTCTGGGTCTGTCTTAAATAGCTCTGCATTTAAGTTATCATGGCCCGGAGCTTTACCGTTCTTTAACCCTTTGATTGCTGTGATGATTTCTTCTTTTCGTGGAATGTCTGTATTTACATCTAGATCGTTTTCAGCCTCAGGAACATTCAATTGTGTCTCTGGTATTTCCTTGTTCAGCGTTTCTCTGAAGTGCTCTGCCCATCTTGTTTCCTGTCCCTCTGCTGTCTTGATGAGATTTCCTTGCTTATCTCTTACTAATGTAATATTGTTTGCACCTTGTTTTCCGCTGATGAGTTTAGTTATTTTGTATACTGTGCTTTGTTCATTTCTCAGTGCTGCCTCTTCTGCCTGTTTTGCAAGATCGTCTAGGAAATTCCTTTTGTTGGCTCGGGTTTGGCGTTTAACTTCCCTGTCCAGCTGGCTGTACTGTTCGCTATATAGTTGCTTTAACCTGGGGGACTTCGCTTCTGTTTTCTTTCTTTTCATTTCCTTTCTCATCTTTATGGTGTTTAGTGTTTCTGGTGTTATCCAGTCTTGCTTCTTCCTTTCCTGGAATCCTAAGCATGATTTGCTACTTTCCTTATATATTGTTGAAATGGTGTTGAAATTCTGGTCTATATCATCAGTCAATGTCTTTTCCTGGCTTTTGGCAAATTGATATCGTTTCTTAATGTCGGCCGCAAAAGCTTTTTTGGTAAGGGGGTCCTTCAATTTGCTGATGTCAAACCTTTTCTGTGTAGTTACAGTTGGTCCAGCCCTTCTTAGTTTCACTTTCAGTTTTGCTACTACTAAATGGTGATCACTTCCCACATCTGCACCTCTTCTTACCTTCACATCTTGTAATGCATGTCTCCATCTGCCATTAACCATGATGTGGTCTGTCTGGTTTCTGTCCCGACCATTTGGTGATTCCCATGTTAACTTGTGAATTTCCTTATGTGGGAAAAGTGTTCCTCCAATGACCAGGTTGTTAATGCTACAGAAACTTATTAGCTTATCCCCATTTTCGTTTGCTGTTCCGCTGTCGCATTTCCCCATTGTTCTTTCATTATATGTATTGTGTGTACCAACTTTCGCATTGAGGTCTCCCATTACTATAACAAGATCATATCTAGGTGTGTCTTCCATTTCTTTCTGCAGTTGTTGATAGAATTCATCCTTGACCTCCTCATCGCTATCATTCGTTGGTGCGTAGCATTGTATTATTGTAGTGTTGGTGAATCTCCCTCTCAATCTCAATCGTATCAGTCTGTTGTTGATGGGTTTCCATTCCAGTAATGTCCTTTCTATCCCTTTCTGTAGAATAATGGCTACGCCTTCACTGTGCTGTCCATCCTCTCTTCCAGAGTAAAGTACTGTTTCTCCTGTTGCTGTTTTAACTTTTCCTGCCCCTGTCCATCTGCTCTCACTTATCCCCAGGATGTGTAACCTATAGTTTCTCATTTCTGCCGTGACCTGTCTTAGTTTACCTGTCTCGTACATTGTCCTGACATTCCAAAATTCTATTCTTGTATCCTGTTTTGCGGTCAGGACATCCGTTTTCATGTCAGTGGCTTCCTTTCGGCTTTCACCACTGACAGTCATACGAGCCACAGACTCCGAATGTCCATCCCGCAGCAAAGTTTGTTCATTTGATGTTGTTTCCGTAACTTCATTATTTTTTTTTACACAGACAGGGGTGTCAGCCCTATGCTAAAACCCCCAACCTGGAGGACCAGGGTACCAGCTTTTGTCTGACCCCTACCCACACAGACCAGTCCAGCTTGGTTGAACCTACCAGGAGTAAAACTCCCACTGGCATAGCTCTGGGGATTGTCAGGGTACGCAAGCTGCCATACCGCTACAAGGTATAGGTACCATTGATGGCAGAGCCAAAACTTGCAAGTGTAGAATTAGCGATGTGTGTTACAGCTGTCCAGTGTGTAGCTTAGACCCACAGATCAGAAATCTAATGTGTACTTGTCTTTCTTGTAAATTTCTGGACAACACTGGAGACATCATACATGTAGCAGCAACTGTAAATAGCCTGGTGGGGTGTCTGTTTTAGGCTGGCGTGCTGTGTACAATGATCTATATAGCCCCATCAGCTGGTCAACCAGAAATGTAAATTTCTGGATCCATTAATGTCACCAATAATGTTAGTTGCTCGCTCTGTTCCTTTTTAAACCCACAGATCTGGTCCACCAGAAATGTAACTGTCACTTTCTCTTGTTGAGGTGATCACTGGCCCAAGACAGTATACATGTTGTTAGGTGTGTAGTGCGAGCGTATGATGAACTGAGTGTGGGTGCGAATGAAGGCGCGAATGTGTTTAGGCTCGTATATATATAGACCTTGCAACCCATCCACTCACATGCAGTAGTCAAGGATGCTTGGACACTGCAGGCACGTTTCAAAACATTTATTGACGACAACACACATGGTATCAACAGGAACAGTCAGTGTAACAAGGTCATGCTGACCGGAAATCGATAGGTATACATTAGGCATTCAACAAGCTGGTAAACATTTGAATATTCGTGCATGGTCAATACAATGTTCTTCACTAATGACAGTTCGTGGCGTCACCCTGGTATCACTGACTAAACGCGTCAGATACCTTAATCACTTTGACACATAGGTGCAACTTGGCATTCCCCGCCAATTGCACTGTATTAGGCTGTAATATATTAGCCGAAAACACAGTCCTCGTTCTGACATCAGCTGTGTACTTCTGATAAGCAGGTTACCATTAACCCTGCAGTAATGCTTATTGTAGACATAAATACCGCCAATCTGCGGTTCCCACAATATATCTTCATCACTGGATTTCTGGACAATATAGAAACTAATAGTCTTGGATGGCTACCTCGAGCACAAAATATAAGTTCTGTAATATAGGATCGATGAGCTGCAGTTCACAGACTAGGCAATCTTCTAACACGTTCTGCCACCGAAAGCATAGTAATGGAAAAAGTCGGTATTACCTGTAATCGAATCCACAGAACATAATAAGGAACTCTGCTGTCATTCCAACGCACAGAGATTCACTGGGGAAAACTGCCATCGCAGTCACTTCAAAGATTCTCCCCGAAAACACAATGGACCCTTGGTCCCTTCAGAAAACCAGGACACTTCACGGCTTGCCGGAAGTCTAACTCAACTCCCGCTTAAAAAACCTTCCCATGGGTGTCATGAAATATTCTAATCCACATATATAAATTATTAGGTAAATATGAAGCCTAACAAATAAAATTAATAAAGAAAAGAGCAATGGAAAAATAACAGTGCTGTCACAAAGAATGTACTCGAAATCCCCCTTGTTTTCTGCTACGTCTGCAAATTGTAATGCTTTCACGTTGATATAAAAGCTTACTGTATTATTACCCGCTTTCTTCAATGAAACGTGTGCTGTATTTCTTGGAAAAGCATTGAGAGGCCCTGCGTAATGACCTAAATTAATCCTAACATTAATTATATTACGTTACCAAAACGAACGAACAGATGGACAAAAGGATAAAGAGAGAGGGGAGGGCTGAAAATCAGGAACGCATGCAACACGCGTCGCGCGATATACAAATGCTGCCATCACGCGTGTAAGTCTACATGCACTAATTTTTTTTCAGACGGACAGTGATAAAATACACTACCCTTTCCCAGAGTTAGGTTTATAAATCATAAAAAAAACGCTTATTAGGAAAGATAACAATAGATGGGTTTACGTTTGAAAACATAACAGTACCCAGACAGCACATCTTCGAAACAGGAGGTAGAAGAAATTGCATATTTTGAATGCAGCCACGTAGCTCCTTTAAATTTGTATTTTTTGGGTTCCTTAGGGCTTGCTGACAAATAATATGTAAAACGTTACGCAAATAGTCCAGGAATTAATAAATTATACCCAAAATAAAATATTGGGGGTGCCTGACAGCATAAAATCATTTCTGCTCATAAGATTTTTTTTATAACGTGTTTGAAAAAAATTTACGTTACAGAAATAGCCTACCATGTAAACTCCAAATTGATTGGAGCGCAACAAATGAAAGCCTAACCACGATTGGTCGGGCTATAAATACTATCTTGGTTGTTAGGGGAAACGGGGAAAGGTAACATTTTTTCAAACACTTGTCGAAACGGGGATCATTGGTCAGACTCGCTGATATACACACTTGGGAGCGTTAGTTCGAAACCACTTGTTTAAATAAGATTGATAAAGCATCAGTGCGTTGAAGCCAGCTTATATTTGGCTAAATAAAAGCCTGGAAGATAAGCAGATGGGAATTTGTGCCAGTTTGTGCCAGAATTCATTGCTAATCAACGTATCTGTGTTTATTCGTATGAATTGTGGGACAGTGGTCTTGATGGTACTGAGCAGCACCTAGTCAGAGCTTTGCTGAATCCAGTGTCGGACAGCATACTCCTTGGTCCTTTTAGCTATCAGTGAGGTGTCTCCAGAGCCCAGAGGAGAATTCGAGCAGAGGAGTCCTTTCCTGCCGCCATCACGCCAGATAAGCTAACTTGGCCAGCTGAGCTCAACATTATGTCCCCTCATCTTGAACTGACTTTGTAAAATTAACATTAAGAGGGGAATTTACTTGTCTTAAAATCAGGAACTGTGAACATCTCCAATACTAGTCCCTAAAGACAAACTATTGAAGTCATGATGACAAATACCAACAGAGCTTGAACAAAACAAAACCAGTATTACCTCATTTTACTACCACACAACTGACACACATAGAACATTTGTAATAATATATGTCACTACAATATTCATATTAAATACATTCTGTACATAACTTGTAATTTAAATTGATTGTGATTCCTGGTTCCCTTGTAGTTGAATCAGGACACATATTCATTCATGCCAGTAATGAATACATATTGTTATTTGAAAAGTTACGAGTGACTTCTTTAAGATATTCTCATAGAGTGTTATATGTATGTGAGTGTCACAGTGTTGTTAAGAGTAGTGGATTAAATTAAATTGTTTATCTGTCTGTTGTTGTGACTTACACTTCACCATACTCATACCCTAGACACATAACGTAGCATCACACTATTCCAGAATAATTCTGACTGAGATATATAGATATGTGGTAGCAAGTAAGGTTATCTATAATACACTACTCTTAATAGATATAGATACCTTCACAGCTGATCTCAGTCAGTACACTAAGTCCCCTATAAATATTTATAACATCCCACTTCACCACATATATTGGGGTCTCGCTCTTGGGATTTTGAATCTTTCCCTATTAAAAATATTGGGGGTAATTCACTTCAGGGAATATAAGAATTAAAAGGTATCCTTGGGTGGAATTAAATAAGGTTGAGCTCACGGTGCCTGTGTTGTCCATTAGAGATTGAATTGTTGGTTAGACATTGTATAAATTTACATAATAGACAATGGCGGACCTGGCCAAATTTCGATCTGCTGCGGTTCAGACTGCAAAAGAGTTAGGATTAGATGGGCAAGTTATGGTTGCCTATGTCACGACGGAATGTGACAAATTTATTGAACGTGAAGAAAGAAGGTTTGAAGCCGAAAGAAAGTTAGAGGCTGACAAGGAAATTAAGAAGTTACAGTTTGAAGCTGAGGCTGAGACTAAGAGGTTGCAGATTGAGGCTGAGGCTAAGAAATTGGAGGCAGAAAGAGAAGACAAAAGATTAGCTGCAGAAAGGGAAGAGAAGAAATTAGCTGCAGAAAGGGAAGAGAAGAAATTAGCTGCAGAAAGGGAAGAGAAGAAATTAGCTGCAGAAAGGGAAGAGAGGAGATTAGCTGCAGAAAGGGAAGCAGAAAAGGAGGAGAAAAGATTACAAAGGGAACATGAATTACGACTAAGGGAGTTTGAGTTTCAAGGCCATGCTCCTGAAAATGGTGCCAGTCCCTTTGCCTCTGATGCTACGGTTACTCAAGGAGCCTCAACCTCAGCTATGAATTTTCATTTAGATCATTTTGTTGAGAAAGACGATGATATTGAGAGCTACCTAAATAGGTATGAACTATTAGCTACCACGTATGGGTTAGAGAGAGAAAGGTGGAGCTTAAAGTTATCTCAGGGACTTCGTGGGGCAGCTTATGAAGTTTTTGCAAAAATGAGCAGAGGTGATCAGGAAAATTATGATATGCTAAAGCAGGCTCTTTTGTTAAGGTATGAAAAGAATGCAGAATTCTATAGAAAAAAATTTAGGAATGCTAAACTACTGTCAGGTGAAACCTATCACCAGTTCTCTGCACGAATAGAGACATACTTGGAGAAATGGACTTCTCTGGGGAAAACCCAAGATCTTAAGGAAATGGTCCTTATAGAGCAATTAAGAGAGTCCATGGCTCCAGACCTGAGAAAGTTTCTCATGGAACAAGGTGCAGAGAGGCTGGATGAGTTGCTAAATGTTGCTGAAAGGTATCAAGCAGCTCAAGCAGAGGTAACAGGTAATAAAAAGAAACAGGTGGACAACTTTAGGGCACCACAGAACTTTAATAAATTTGATCCTAAGGATCAAAATAAAGGTAAGCACCAATTTGATAGGCCACGGTATGACAATAAAAATAAATTCCCACAATTCGATGAAAGGAAATATAATGAAAGAAAATCTTTCAACCAAGGAAAAAGGTGGTGTAAAAATTGTCAGATGGACAATCATGACACTGACCGTTGCAGAAGGAAACCTGTGTATATGGCAACCCTTCAGGTCAGGTCGACCTCAAGACAGGAGGAGGATATTATGTTAGATACCACTCCAGAAGAGATGAGGAAGGCACAGGCTGGGGATAAAACACTCAAGCCTTGTTTCAGAAAATTGTCAACTTGTCATACAACTCCAGGCAAGGGAGATTTTTATATGAAAAACAAGTTGATGTATAGGAAGACTGGAGCTAGATCCAATGGTCACGGACAGCTGGTTCTTCCAAAAAGATATAGGACAGAATTAATAAGGAGCCTACATGTGAAACCAGATGGGGACCATGAGAAGATAGGTACCATCATTCAAAAGGTGGCTCACAATTATTATTGGCCCAAAGCAAGATGGGACATTGAAAATTTTGTAGAAAGGTGTAGCATAGCACATGAGGGAACACCCACAAGTGGGAACATGGATCAGGACCTGGACACGCCACGGGGCAAAATTAGGCCTGATAATAAAAAGAGAAATAAATTTGATAAGGTGGACCAAATGGAATGGGAAGCCCCTTTTCACGGACAAGCTTCACTTAACTGTTTTACAATGGCCACTATGCGGAGAGTGCAAAAAGATGTCTTACCCCAGGATAAGCCGAAAATCCCTCAATCGGACTTAAACAAACTGGAGGAAGAGGATGTAGGGAGGAAATCTCTCATCAAGAATTTTAAGAGGGGAGAAAGCCCCAAAAGAAAAATTGGTAGCGGTCGTTTTGTGAATGATAATTCTGGGAGGAAAAATCATCACTATAAAGCTTCGAGTGGAAGAGACCATACCGGTGCATGGACAAATAGGTCCACACAATTAAAGGTCCATATGTAGCTTTGTTAAGAACGTGGACTGATGAAAAGGCAGAGGAAAACATTACATCTTCATACCAATATGTGAATGAGCTGACCACTCGGTTGAAAACTGGCTGGAAACTTGCCAATGAAAATTTGAAACAAGCCAGGAAGAAACATGCTGCCTATTATAACAGGAAGGCGAAAGACAGAAATTTGGCTGTGGGAGAGAAAGTACTGCTTCTTTTGCCTGGGAGTCAGAATAAGTTACAAATTGGATGGCAGGGTCCATATACAGTTTTAGAGAAGGTGTCTAGAACAAATTATAAGATAGATAAGAAGGGGAAAGAAAAAATCTATCATGTGAATCTCCTGAAGAAATATTTGGAAAGAGAACATCAGGAAGAGACACACTTGTTGACCTTGTCCATCGCCATGGAGATGAAAAAGGAACCACTTTCATCATTTGAATATCCATTACACCCCTGTGAGACAGCAGCACAGGTGAAAATCAGTACACATTTAACGAAAACTCAGAAAGAGAGAGTGCAACAGGTTCTAAATAATCATGCAGAGGTGTTAACAGACCGACCAGGGCATACAAACCTATTGGAATATGATATGAAACTGATAGACCCCACACCTGTCTGTATGAAACCATATTCGATTCCGTTTGCTAAGGAGAAAGCTTTGAAGGAAGAGATAGACTATCTGTTGAAGGAAGGAATTATTTCGCACAGTGAGTCTTCGTATAGTTCCGGTGTTGTACTCTTAAGGAAGCCCTCTGGAGAACATAGACTCTGTATAGATTACAGGAGACTGAATGCTATTACAGAAGGACAGGTGGATCCATTGCCGGATACAAATCAGCTGTTTGCCAGACTAAATAAAGCTAAATATTTCTCAAAAGTGGATCTGAGTAAAGGATACTATCAGATTCCAGTGAAGCCTGAGGTTAGACCATACCTAGCTTTTAGTACCTCAGAAGGACACTATGAGTTTAATAGATTGCCATTTGGATTGAAGAATGCGCCTAGTGTCTTCTCTAGAATGATGAGAAAATTATTGGATCCTCTGAATAATCCCTGTATAACAAATTTTATGGATGATATCCTTATAGCAACAGAAACATTTGAGGAACACATTGACTCTCTGAACATGCTGTTTAATCGACTTAGGGAGGCAAATTTAACAGCCCAACCAACCAAATGTTGCGTTGGATGTAAAGAATTGGAATTTTTGGGACACACAGTTTATCAGGGAAACATGACCCCTGACCCAAAGAATTTAGAAAAACTACAGAAAGCCCCGAGACCACAAACCAAGAAGGACGTGAGATCCTTTGTCTCATTATGTGGTTTCTACCAGAAGTATATCAAAAAACTTTAATTCCATATGTGCACCTTTAACGGAATTGACACGTAAAGGACATCCAGATCGCATTACATGGACACCACAATGTGAAATGACTTACCAAGAATTGAAGGAAAAGCTCACAAGTAAACCCATTTTGAAATTACCTGACTTAAGTCAAGAATTCATAGTAAGGACGGGTGCAAGTAATATTGGGTTAGGTGCAACTCTACTACAGAAATCAGATGCATTGGATGGGGAATTAAGCCCAGTGGCATATGCTAGCAGAAAGTTGAATAAAGCTGAAATCAACTACTCAACTAGCGAAAAAGAATGTCTTGCAGTAATATGGGCAATAAAGAAATTCAATATTTATCTATATGGGAAGGCATTTAAGTTGCAAACAGATCACAAACCTTTATCGTTTTTAGCACAGGCTAAGCATGAGAACTCTAGGTTACTCCGATGGTCTTTGCTTCTGGCTCCATATAATTTTAGCATTGAGTATATATCTGGAAAAACCAATTTGGGAGCGGATTTTTTAAGCCGCCATCCGTGTGATGAGAATCACCGTAAACACCAGCAATAATAATAAATTTCTCTATGTGTATATAGAATAAAGGACTGACATATAATGTCTGTTTTAAGAGGGGAGGTGTCATGAAATATTCTAATCCACATATATAAATTATTAGGTAAATATGAAGCCTAACAAATAAAATTAATAAAGAAAAGAGCAATGGAAAAATAACAGTGCTGTCACAAAGAATGTACTCGAAATCCCCCTTGTTTTCTGCTACGTCTGCAAATTGTAATGCTTTCACGTTGATATAAAAGCTTACTGTATTATTACCCGCTTTCTTCAATGAAACGTGTGCTGTATTTCTTGGAAAAAAACATTGAGAGGCCCTGCGTAATGACCTAAATTAATCCTAACATTAATTATATTACGTTACCAAAACGAACGAACAGATGGACAAAAGGATAAAGAGAGAGGGGAGGGCTGAAAATCAGGAACGCATGCAACACGCGTCGCGCGATACACAAATGCTGCCATCACGCGTGTAAGTCTACATGCACTAATTTTTTTTCAGACGGACAGTGATAAAATACACTACCCTTTCCCAGAGTTAGGTTTATAAATCATAAAAAACTCTTATTAGGAAAGATAACAATAGATGGGTTTACGGTTGAAAACATAACAGTACCCAGACAGCACATCTTCGAAACAGGAGGTAGAAGAAATTGCATATTTTGAATGCAGCCACGTAGCTCCTTTAAATTTGTATTTTTGGGTTCCTTAGGGCTTGCTGACAAATAATATGTAAAACGTTACGCAAATAGTCCAGGAATTAATAAATTATACCCAAATAAAATATTGGGGGTGCCTGACAGCATAAAATCATTTCTGCTCATAAGATTTTTTTTTATAACGTGTTTGAAAAAAATTTACGTTACAGAAATAGCCTACCATGTAAACTCCAAATTGATTGGAGCGCAACAAATGAAAGCCTAACCACGATTGGTCGGGCTATAAATACTATCTTGGTTGTTAGGGGAAACGGGGAAAGGTAACATTTTTTCAAACACTTGTCGAAACGGGGATCATTGGTCAGACTCGCTGATATACACACTTGGGAGCGTTAGTTCGAAACCACTTGTTTAAATAAGATTGATAAAGCATCAGTGCGTTGAAGCCAGCTTATATTTGGCTAAATAAAAGCCTGGAAGATAAGCAGATGGGAATTTGTGCCAGTTTGTGCCAGAATTCATTGCTAATCAACGTATCTGTGTTTATTCGTATGAATTGTGGGACAGTGGTCTTGATGGTACTGAGCAGCACCTAGTCAGAGCTTTGCTGAATCCAGTGTCGGACAGCATACTCCTTGGTCCTTTTAGCTATCAGTGAGGTGTCTCCAGAGCCCAGAGGAGAATTCGAGCAGAGGAGTCCTTTCCTGCCGCCATCACGCCAGATAAGCTAACTTGGCCAGCTGAGCTCAACATTATGTCCCCTCATCTTGAACTGACTTTGTAAAATTAACATTAAGAGGGGAATTTACTTGTCTTAAAATCAGGAACTGTGAACATCTCCAATACTAGTCCCTAAAGACAAACTATTGAAGTCATGATGACAAATACCAACAGAGCTTGAACAAAACAAAACCAGTATTACCTCATTTTACTACTACACAACTGACACACATAGAATATTTGTAATAATATATGTCACTACAATATTCATATTAAATACATTCTGTACATAACTTGTAATTTAAATTGATTGTGATTCCTGGTTCCCTTGTAGTTGAATCAGGACACATATTCATTCATGCCAGTAATGAATACATATTGTTATTTGAAAAGTTACGAGTGTCTCCTGTAAGATATTCTCATAGAGTGTTATATGTTTGTGAGTGTCACAGTGTTGTCAAGAGTAGTGGATTAAATTAAATTGTTTATCTGTCTGTTGTTGTGACTTACACTTCACCATACTCATACCCTAGACACATAACGTAGCATCACACTATTCCAGAATAATTCTGACTGAGATATAGAGATATGTGGTAGCAAGTAAGGTTATCTATAATACACTACTCTTAATAGATATAGATACCTTCACAGCTGATCTCAGTCAGTACACTAAGTCCCCTATAAGTATTTATAACATCCCACTTCACCACAATGGGTATACGCCCGAACTGTCTACATTTGACCCTAAAGGTCAAACACAATGAATGAGTAAACAAGGGAAGACAACCCCTAATCAACCTGACATCGCAGGTAAAGACACAATTATTCTTATGATAAAAACATAAGCAAATAACGTGACAGATGACTCCGTCGAAAATGACAGCAACACATGGCCAAACCATCTTAGTTGGGACTGTTCTACTTGGGTCTGCAGGGGGTGGGATTTAAGGCCTTGACATATTGTCTGGTTGAGGACCATGTCTCTTCTTGTTACTTCAACCACCTTCCTCAGATATCTCATTTCTGAGGTTTGAATCTGGCTTTTGTGGGTTGTAGTCATTGCCCATGACTCGCATACATATGTCAAGACTCGGACACAGGTGGAGCGGTATACAGCCATCTTCGTTTTCTTACCAACCTCTCTCTTGCTGAGGAATCCTCGATTTATGGCCTGAAAAAGTCTCCCAGCTGCAGCTTTTCGAGTGGCCAACTCTTCTTCGATACCTCACTTTCAGTCTATAATAGCTCTGAGATATTTAAAGTGGTCGACCTGCTCCAGGACCTGTTCTCCCAGCTTAATCTGATTTCTTCTTGTGATATCACCATGGATTTTGTTTTAGAGCTGCTTATGACCATTCCTCTCTTCTCCAGCTCTTCCTTCCAGACTTGCAGGTTGGATTGGCGATGTGCCTCTGATTTAGCAATCAGGGCAACATCATCAGCAAATGCCAGCTCTGAAATACAGACCTGTCTCATCTTCCAGAACCCCACTGAATACTTTCTTGTTCTCTCCTTACATGCCTTGATAACATCATCCATGAGGAGTATAAAAAGATAAGGTGACAGGATATCACCTTGTCTTACACCAGTGGTGGTCCTGAACTCTTCTGACTTATGGTTTGCTGTCCTCACATAATTTCTGCTAGACTTGTAGAAGCTCTGTATAGCATGAATCATAGGTGCTGGAATGTTCTTCCTTGCCAAACAGTCCCAAAGTTTGCTCCAGGGGACCCTGTCAAACTCCTTTTCCAGATCTATGAAACAAAGATGGATCTCACTCTTATAGTCAAGTGCCTTTTCACTCAGCTGTCTTAGTGTGAAGATTAGGTCTTGAGTACTTCAGTTTGCTCAGAATTCGCACAGGACCTCATCCAATTGTGGCTCAGCTAGGCGTCGGAGTCTCTGCTCTAGGATTCTAGAGTAGATTTTACCAGGGACACTGAGAAGGGATATGCCTCTATGGTTTCCACATTGTCGATTGTCACCCTTTTTGAAAATTAGTGTTATGATGGCAATCTCCCAATCCTTTGGTATGGTCTTGTTGCACTACGCTGTCTGTAGGACCCTTAAGAGTAATAGGTCGCCTGATGCTCCCATGTATTTAACCATTTCTGGTGTTATACCATCATGCCCTGCTGCTTTGCCCATCTTGATTTTCTCCAGTGATGCCTTCAGTTCTTCCATCTTTATGTCATCTTCACCATCATTGGTTTTCTCTTCTGTGCTAGTGGTTATCATTTCTGATGCTTTACAATGCTCACCATCAAGGAGTTCTGAGAAATATTCTTTCCATCTTTCCATTACTTCATTTGGGGCAGTAAGCAATTTGCCTTGCTTGTCCTTTATAAATTTGAGAGGGCATTGTTTTTCCTTCCTCATGTTCTTTAGGGTCTTATAGAACAATTTCTGGTTTTCTTGTGCATCTTTTTCAAGCTTTTCTCCAAATTCTTCCCAGGATTGTTTCCATGCCATTTTCTTCTCTCTAATTATCTCTTTGACTTCCTCTGTCCACCAAGGTGTCCTCTTTCTTTTGTTCCCTAATCGTCTTCACCACATGCTTCTGCAGCAGCTGTCTTTATGATGTCCTTGAATTTAAGCCAGAGGGTTTCCAAGTCATTAGGTTGTTCTTCTGTGTTGCTCACCGCTGCAGCAATAAGCCCCTGATATCTGGTCTTAATTTCTGCCTCTCTCAGCTTGTAGGTCTTAATGCTCATTTCTCCCGTTCATTTACTTAGTTTCTTGCATGATGTTGGGATGTTCCTAGGCTGAGCAACTCTTTCAGTTGTTCTTTTGATTGTAAGCAGGTAGCAGAGTTGAACTTGAAGAAGCACTAATACAAGATGTAGAATCGTACACATATCTTGGCAGCAATATAGACAAAGTTGGAGGGACAGATAGTGATATCAAAATAAGAATACAAAAAGCAAGAGGAGCTTTCATTGCATTGGAAAATATATGGAGATCAAGAGAAATCGGATCCAACACGAAAATAAGAATCTTCAACTCAAATGTGAAGTCAGTCCTATTGTATGGCTTGGAGACATGGAGAACAACAAAGACAACAACCAAAAAGCTACAGACTTTCATAAATGGGTGCTTGCATAGATTAGAAGGATTAAAATGGTATGACAAGGTTACCAATGTGGAACTGAGGACAAGAACCAGACAAGTGCCAGTGGAACAAGAGGTGAGAAAAAGATGCTGGTGATGGATACAACACACACTGGGGAAACCTGTTGATAGCATTACAAGGTGGTCCTCATTCTGAAATCCCTAGGGAAAGAAAGGCAGAGGTAGACTAAAATCATGTGGAGAAGAGAGCTGGAGACAAATGAAACTGATGAAGAAAATGTGGAAAGAACTTGAGCTGTTGACACGTGACAGGAGAACTTGGTCATGTGGTTGTTGAAGGTCTATGTAGACATGTGACAGGAGAACTTGGCATGTGATTGTTGAAGGCATATGTTGACATGTGACAGGAGGACTTGGCATGTGTTTGTTGAAGGCCTATGTTGACATGTGACTGGAGAACTTGGCATGTGATTGTTAAAGGCCTATGTTGACACATGACAGGAGGACTTGGCATGTGTTTGTTGAAGGCCTATGTTGACACATGACAGGAGGACTTGGCATGTGTTTGTTGAAGGCTTATGTTCCTTGGGGAGCTAAAGGATATAGTGATTATTGACCACCAATCACAAACACTTTAATCAGTACCATTTAGCAGCCTCAGAGCACATACACATTCTTCAACTTGGCATTGGCATTTAAAGGTGACAAGCTCAACAGCCCTTGTTTATCAAGAGCAACAAGCTCTTGTTAAGAAGAACTAGTCTAAACTTTCAAAGACTCCTCTTGTAAGTACATTGTTATGTCAGTAAGCATTTTACTGAATTGATACAAGTATAGTTAATATTGTTGTTTTATTTTCAAACATTCTTGTACTTTGTAATAGCCATAACTGTTTGTCAAAGTGGATTAAATTGGTCAGAATGTATGTAATAATTAAAATATATCATGTACTGTAATTCAAATCCAGGTTCTGATGAATGTAAACAGGAGTATAATGGAAGGTTCCAGAATTACGATGCTAATACTGAGGTGGGATGTTGTATGAACTGTTTTTAAGACAAACTATATCAGCCAGTTAATTAGCCATGTATGTTGTATGCACCGTTGTTTAGAGAAACTACATCAGACAGTTAATTAGCCTTGTACATTTTATGTACTGTTGTTAAGGTACACAATATCAGCCAGTTAATTAACCTTATATGTTGTTTGTACCATTGTTTAGACACACTATATCAGACAGTTAATTATCCTTATATGTGGTGTGTACCATTGTTTAGACAAACTATATCAGACAGTTTATTAACCTCATATGTTGTATGTACCATCCATTGTTTAGACAAACTATATCAGACAGTTTATTAACCTCATATGTTGTATGTACCATCCATTGTTTAGACAAACTATATCAGACAGTTTATTAACCTCATATGTTGTATGTACCATCCATTGTTTAGACAAAATATATCAGAGATAGGAAACTCTATAAAGAGCAATACAACAGGAGGCAATCTGATCATCAGAAGCAAGTGTTTCTGCCCAGTATACTCCTTTACACTCTAAGGGGGGCAGGCCTACTTGGGTCATGACTCCCAAGTGTCTCAGCCGCCTGTTTTGTATCGAAAATAAACCCATTTCACTTTGGTAGCAACTTTAAAATCCACAACTCTACCAGCTGTGGAGGCAGTTGTGAAAGTAACCAAAGAGAAGACAAATTATTCCGTTCATTCCGCAGCACACCAACTAGGGATGGACACTGACACACCTGCACGAAGCCGACGAGGCTAGCCACTGTAATTCTGTGCCCAACACCTCTTATAATGTATGCCTCATGTTGCCCATCAGTCACAGCCCTTTCACCAGTACACCGAAAAACTCAACGTATTGTGGACTTAGAAGTATTCCTGATGTTTTCTGTACTGCAGAGTTTACTGTCCCGAGTTCCATAGCCCATTGTGGTTGTTCCACAGCCAGCATGATGCCTTTTCCGCAGTTTCACTAAGCCTTTTCAGTGCCCTTGGTCTCAACTGTCCCCTCAGCCCCAACAGTTTCAATAAATCATACACTGATGCAGCTACAAGCCCTCTTGCACCCACCTCAACAGCCATGAGTGCTCATGCAGTGAACCATTTGTGTCTCAAATCTGTGGCCAGATCACTGTACTTGGCGACTTTGAACACATGTTGCTCTTCCAATCTGGATTCAAATGGCAAGGTCAGTTCAATCAATATAACCTGGTGCAATGATGAAGAATGCAGTACTATATCCGGCCGTCTTTGAGATTTCCTCAAACTATCTGGATATGCCCCTCATCCAGGTAGGTCTACCGCCATCTCCCAGTCATTTGCACAGTCAAGGAAGGATGGTACACTGCTACCTGATTTACTCGGTTTTGGGTGTGCTGACTTTACTGCTCTTAGAAAGTATGTGTTTGGCCTTACATTGCTATTCGCCTTCATCCTTGCCAGATCTATTGTCGCAGCCAGCTCATTTAGCTTTTTGTTGTGGCGCCATGTGTATCGCCCTTGCCCTAATGACACCTTACACGCTGAGAGCACATGTTCAAGTGTCTGCCTCCCATGGCACAAGGGGCACTGCTCATCATCCAACTTTCCCCGTCTCACAAGGTTTGCGGCCGATGGCAGGTCATACATTGATCTAACAATGAAGCTGAGCCTAAGAGGTGCCATATGCCATATATCATTCCATGTCAAGGACCTCTGCAGGCTCCTTCCCATGTAGTCCATTGGCCTTGTTGGACCTGCTGCACTGCTTTTTTGCAACCTCTTATCATTCTCAGCTCCTTGTATCTCCTGAACTACCATGTCTCTGCGCTCTCTGCTTGATGCTTTGGACCACCAGTGGATGTCTCCATGACCAAATCCCAGTCTATTCGTTTGTGTGTAACGATAACCTCCCTCAGTTTGAGTAACACTTGGGCTGCATCAACAGCTTCTTCCACTCTCCACTTCCTTCCCATTTTCAGTGTTGGCTGAATGGACTTAACCACGTCATCTGCTGACTCGCGTAGCATCATTGCAAGCCTTGCCTTTCCAACTTTGTACTCTGCAACAACTGACTTGAAAGGAAGCAGACATTTTGACTTTTTGCAGTACAGTGCTACATCTGACAGACTGGTGGTGACCCTAGCCATTTCATCATGAACTTGTTGACCTGCTCTATAGCATTTAAAAACTGTGTATTACATGTGTCACAAATACAAAGAGAAATCAAGTCCAACACAAAAAATCTCAAGCTTATATTCCAGTGTCAAGGCCGTTCAATTATATAGCTCTTGTTTATAGCATTCTGAAATGTCCAGGGTAAAAGAGGTTTTGGGAGATTCAAAAACACACACAGTAGAGAACTGGATAACAAAGTCAAAGATATGAGTCAGTCATGGAGACACCTTGAGCTGATAGTATACAACAAGAGGAGTTGGCAGACATTTGTTGAAGACTGTTGCAGCATCAATTTGCTACAGCATCAGTTGTTTGTGGTTTCATTATCATTTGTCCCTTGCATATCAATGTCCAACTTATTATTGATAATGAGTATTGCAAGGTCTGGCCATGTCTTGACTTTTCTTTGATTCTCATTCATTCTTTCAGACTATCGTGCATCAATAGAATAGTACGCGAATTCTGGGTCAAACTAAGTAACAAGTCAATGGTATTGAATTGATAAGTCCTTGGTAATTTTGAGTCCATCTGACATAATTTAATTACAACATATATTTGACGACGTCATGATACAAGTCATTTCAATAATACTTCTGCATGTTAATTTAATTGAATAAATATTATCCTCAGTCCGTGTCCTAATGAATTAATGTCGACAGAACGTCATAGCTATATGCACGCGCTGCTGGGGATTCCAACAGCCGGTAGTGAGCGTATGAGTCTGACGAATACAATATCATGAACTGATTAATAATCCTTCCTTGAATTTGGTTATATACTAACCTTATCATTTCATCCTTATAACATAACTCTGGACTGACCCTGTGGCCTTAACCTTTAGCACGCTGCATAAAAATTCAGAAAACTTGCCCAACCACTGAATTCTTTTTCACAACGCCCCATTTTTATAGTGGGTGACTTGTAAATTCTATAGTTTTTTTTGGTCAATTGCTCTAATTTTTAGATTGTATAGAAATGAATGAATGATGAATCTGATGATATAAAATTTGTTTGTGTACATGTTAGATGTGATAGGAAGAGAGGAAAGGAAAGATGAAAAAAACGAAAAAAAATAAAAAAAATTTTTTTTTTTAATTTTAAAATTAAAAAAAAAAATTAAAAAAATGACCAACAAACGAAGAGTCCATATCCCTTGCATCTCAATGAAAGTCATTTGACCAATAGAGCAATACAAATCAAATGATGATCTTTTCGTTACACCCATCATCAGTGTCGTGAGAAATTCTAATCCACATATATAAATTAAAACGTAAATGCAAAGCCTAACAAATAAATTTAATAAAAGGAAAGAAGAATGGTAAAGAATAGTGCTGTCACAATGACTGTACTCGAAATCCCCCTTGTTTTCTACTTCGTCTGCAAATTGTAACGCTTTCACGTTGATAGTAAAAGCCTACTGTATTACTACACGCTTTCTTCAATGAAACGTGTACTGCCTTTCTAAGAAAAACCTTGAGATACGAAAGCTGATCAATGACCTAGATTTAATATTTCATTCATTCCATACACGGCGTAACTAAAAGACAGATGAAAGTAGGAGAGAGAGAGGGACGACTGAAGGCAGGAAGCATGCAACACTACACGCGTCGCGCGATTAATAGTAACGCCAATCCCACGTGTAAGGCCTGCACTAACTTTTTTTCAAATAAACAGTGTCAGAAAAACACTACAACTACTACAAGAATCAGGTTTTAAAACATGAAAAATGCTTATTAGGAAACCTGAAATTCTACTGATTTACATCTAAGCTCCTGAAAGTACAGAAGACACCCTATGACATAGAAGTGAACGCGTGGTAAAAAACAAATATACGACTATCTTTGGAAAACACATATTTTGAACGCCACCATGTAGCTCGCTTTAACTTATATATTATTGTACGGCAGGACTTGCTAGCCAAGAATATGTTATGTGTTACGCCTTTAGTCTGTTAATAAAATAATTATGGCCAAAATAAAATGGTGGGGGTGCCTGACAGCATGAAATCATTTCTGCTCATAAAATTTTTTTATAACGTGTTTGAAAAAACATTACGTTACGGAAATAGCCTACCATGTTAACTCCTATTTGATTGGAGCGCAACAAATGTAAGGCTAAACACGATTAGTCGGACTATAAATACTATCTTTCGTTGTCAGGGGAAACGTGAGAAGGGTAATATTTTTTGAAAAGTAGGTAAACATGGCATGATTGGTTAGAGCTGCCAATATACTCAATTCAGGGCGTCTGTTCCGGGCCACATCTTGTAATAAACTTACTACAGAATCAGTGCGTTGAGCACCAGTGCATATTTTTCTAAATAAAAGCCTGGGACATCGGCAGATCGAAGTTGTGCTATATTCATTGCCATTCAACGTCACTGTTTATTATTTCCATGAATTGTGGTAGGTTTGAAATATTTGACATCTTTTTAAATGCAAATTGAATGTAAATTGATAATTATGTCTGTATATATGTGTGGTTCAGTAGCGAACATGAAGTAAAGCCTATAGTGCTCCAGCCTGAACAGAAGGTGTCGGAGGAAAGTGAAACTACATGGAATTGCCAAACAGTACACTGACACCTAGATTATTGACTAGAAAGAAATAATGCTGGAATTGCAGAGGTGTAGTAACCATTAAGGAGGAATATACTGGTGTAAAGTATTTCAGATGAAGCTGACAGTTGGCCTAACGCTCTGAACTCAGTGTTTGTTATGTATTGTGCTCAGTGTAGAAATAGAGTATAAATTAGTTCTGAAGTCTCTCCACATGTAAGCCTACCTTGCCGTGGTTGGAGAGCTTGAGCGCCTCAATGATCCCGGGAGCTATGCCGGCGGGAGTTTTACTCCTGGCAGGGTCACCCAAGCCGGACAGGTCCTGGGTGAGGGGCCAGACTAAATGGGCTGAGGAGTGGGTGGAACCCTATAGGTGTAGATGCAGAACCCACCGGCGAGTGGTACATGCTCTGGTCTGCACCAATCCACCCCCCACTTCATGGGTTAAATGCTTTCTTGCCTCATTCTTCACTGTTTGTCGTCTATCACGCCCATGGCGACCGTTGCCTCAATTGGCTGTGTGTGGTGTACCCGGAAACGGGGCCTCCCAGTACTGAGGCAAAGTTAAGTCCCCGATGTCACTTATCGGTGCAGAATTGAGAGAGATGGCTGAGCATCACAATCCCTCCTGTGTTGCAGCATGATGAGAACCCAGCATTGCACACTGAGCTTGGGGGGATCACTTGGGCACCAGACTTAATACTGGCTCTTGACTGGATGGCCGCATGCAGGAGATTTCTACAATGGAGGGTTGGCAGGTGGTGGGTATCGGGAAGTGGCTCTGTGCAGGACGTGAGGATTCCTTGGGAGAGCCCAGAACCAGAGCACAGCATTGTGCAAGCTCTGCATAGTTGGAGAGCCCCCTGGATGACGGGGAATGCACAGTGTGCTACCCCACCTATCCCCAACTGCTAACTTAGAACCAGAAGTGGGGTCCTCTGTATGCGTGCCAGGCCAGGATAAAATGCCTGGGAAAGAGACTGGAGCTCAGAACTCCCTAACTCAAAGTTGCAGGATGGCAGAAAAGCCACGGGAAAGACAGGGCTATTTTGAAGATAACGCAACCATATTTTCACCATATGAGCTCGGACGCCGCCTCGGTAAACAAGGTCCGCGCAGAGCAGTGACACCCCCAGGCTGCTTGCGAATAGTCTACTACTGGGAACATAAACAGATTAGGGATGAGCCCACTCTCCCGTTGAACAGGTGCTAAAGTCGTAGATACTGGGCCAGAAGGCGCACCGGAAACCACAGTATCATGCAACTCGCTTTTTTTTTTCTATGGAGAGTACACCGTCAAATAAATCTCGTTCTGGTGCTCGCCCTGTGGAGCTCCACCAGGCAGGTGCAGTGCCGGGCTCTGAGCCTCGACAGAGCCCACCCTCAGCTACTGGAGGACCCTCTAGACCGTCTTGTGGAGTCAACAGACGGCGGAGGAGAACTACTGACCAAAACAAAACAGAAAAAGAGAAACCCAGAGTGCCACTTGTCATGATGCACTGGAATGCAGAGGGAGTGAACAGCAAGCAGGCTGGATACAGCAAAAAGACAGAGCTGGAAAACATCTTGTATGAGAAGCAAGTCAGTGTTTGCTGTATCCAAGAGACTCACTTGAAAGCAGATCAAACCTTTAAAATAAGGGGATATCAATGCTTCAGATCCGACAGACAAGATAGACGAAAAGGAGGAGTACTTACTCTTGTAAGGAATAACATTCCTGCACACGAAAGGAAAACCTTCATGGATGGAGCAGAATATCAGCTGCTGCAGATAAAGGTAGACAAGATGGAAATAGAACTCCTGAACTATTACTGTCCGAACAACAAACCCCTGAGTCTCAGCTCTATACAGGTACCAGCCACCAACTTTATAGCAGTTGGAGACTTTAATAGCCACTCCCAAAGCTGGGGCTATAACCATCTGGATCACAGAGGTGAAGAGGTTGAAACTTGGCAAGATGATCACTCCCTAATCCTAGTCAATAATGCCACAGATACTCCTACCTTCTACTCCAGAGGATGGCACACAACCTCAACACCAGATCTTGCCTTCTCCACACCAGATATAGCTGGATCTATTAGTAGAGAAGTAGGAGACCAACTAGGGGGAAGCGACCATCGCCCAATCTTTCTTACTGTCCAGAGTGCAACTCTCAGTACAGGCCCAGCCATTACAAGATGGAACTACAAAAAAGCCAACTGGGGTTTATTCAGGCATCAGGTGAACACGCTGCTGTCTACCCTCAAGGTACAGAACAGAGACATGAATGAAGTGGTAAAAGACTTCAACAGATGCATACTACAAGCTGCAAAAGAAACCATTCCCAAAGGATGCCGGCGTAACTACATACCATACTGGTCCAGCACACTCCAAGAACGTCAGGAAGCTATGGACAAGGCTAGAAAGGACGCAGAGTCTCAGCCTTCACTTGAAACTCACAACAAATGGAAAAAGGCTGTAGCAGAGTTTCAGAGAACAAAGCTAGAAGAAAAGCGGAAAAGCTGGAGAACTAAAACGGCATCGCTGAACCTTGAGAAAGACGGCAGGAAACTTTGGAGATTAGTCAAGTCTCTAAATGAAGAGCATTCCTCACCAAGGCAGACTATCACATTGGATGAAGGTGGCAAACTTTTCAGAGGAAAACAAGCTGCAGACTTGTTTGCTAGAAGATACAGTTCAGAAAGCAACTTACCCATTAACATAGACCATCAGAGAGAGATAAGAAAAGAAATACTGGCAACCATGGGACAGACAGATACTCCTGCCCCAATGAGGGAACCCATCACACTAGGAGAACTACAGAAGGCTATTTCCAAGCTTAAGTTTCAAAAGTCACCCGGCCCACACAAAATCAGCAACGAAATGCTAGTAAATCTGAGCTCAGCAGCAAAGACAAAACTGCTTGAGATATTCAACCACAGCTGGTTGAAAGGAACGGTACCCCAAGTATGGAGAGAAGCCATCACAATCCCCATACTAAAGAAAGGGAAATGTAAGACCGAGGCTGCAAGTTACCGGCCAATCAGTCTCACAAGCTGTGTTGGGAAGGAGAGTAGGTATCGGGGGAACCCGAGACAGAAATGGAATTTAGAGTCTGAGCAGATCCTGGTGCCGGAACAAGCTGGATTTAGAGAATGCTACAGTATAGAAGACCAAGTTACTTACTTGTCTCAAGCAATAGAAGATGCCTTCCAGGAGAAGAAAAAGGTCCTAACGATCTGGGTCGACTTCAAGCAGGCCTTTGACAAGGTGTGGAAAGATGGCCTCATTGCAAAACTTAGGAGAAGTGGAATCCAAGGCAACATGATGAAATGGATCCAGTCATACTTGCATATCAGGAGAACTAGAGTCACTCTTGACGGTCTGCAGAGCAGAAAAGTGTTGCTCCATCAGGGGGTACCTCAAGGAGGAGTAATTTCCCCAACACTCTTCCTTGTTTACATCAATGACCTGGTGAAAGATCTCCCTGCAGGAGTTAAAGCTGCCTTATATGCAGATGACCTAGTACTCTGGTGCGCTGATGAAAATGTCACCACAGCAAATTATAGAATACAGCGGGCAGCAGACATGCTAGTGTCATGGGCAGAGAAATGGCTTATCACAATAAACACAGACAAAACCTCCACAACACTGTTCTCCCTCACCCCCAAGGACAAATCAGCTAACATACACCTAGGGACAACCGTGATCAAGGAAGAAAGCTACCCCACCTATCTTGGGGTGACATTTGACCAAAGGCTTACATGGAATAAGCATATTGAAAATGCAGAAGGAAAGGCCCGAAGACGACTAGGCATACTCAGAAAATTAGCAGGTACCAACTGGGGAGCAAATGAACGAAATCTAAAGAAGATTTATAATAGAGTAATAAGACCACACTTAGAGTTTAGCTCAGCAGCATGGTCATCAGCTGCTAACTCACATCTGCAGTCTTTGGACAAGGTGCAAAATCAAGCTCTCAGGCTCATTACAGGAGCCATGAAAACTACACCAATAACAGAGATGCAGAAGGTTGCTGGATTACAGACATTGTCCCATAGAAGAGACACAAAAACCATGATCCAGATGGAAAAGTACAACAGTATGCCAATGCACCCAATGAAGGCAAGACTAGATGATCTGGCATTGGGACGTCTAAAGCGTAGCAGCTTTGTGCATCGGGGGAAAAGACTTATAAGACAGCATCAAGAAGACCTATCCATGAAGACAACACCACTGAAGCCCACCCTATACCCTGTACCATGGGAGCAGGCCAGCAGTGCCCTCCAAATTAATACAACAGTCAGTGGTCTCACAAGTGGATGTGAGTATAATGATCTGCAAAAACGAACTGCTACATTGAGTATGATCCAAGAAAGCTATCCCGATCAATCATGGATACATGCCTATACAGATGGATCAGCAACTAATGCTGTTAGGAACGGAGGTGCCGGTATCTTTATCTCATATCCTGACAACCACTATGAGACTAGGCACATTCCCACTGGTAAATTCTGTTCCAACTATACAGCTGAGGTTCAAGCTCTAGAGCAAGCTGCAAATATGATTTATAACACAACTCTGACTGCCACCAGGTAGTCATCCTCACAGATGCACTGTCTGTCCTGCAAGCTCTCAAGGGTGGTAAACTCCCGCATCTGAGAAATGAACTAAACAAGGTAGCTGCCAAAAAGAGAACCATACTTCAGTGGGGTTACCATCTCATTGTGGTGTACCCGGAAATGAAAAGGCAGATAAACTTGCAAAAAAGGGAGAGAATGTGAACAAGAAGATAATGAAGTCACATACTTTGAGAAAAAGAGAGCTATCCAGACTATCAGAAGAGAACAGAACCAACCCAAAGACGACTATCACACTCTCGACCGGCAGGGACAGACAACTATTTTTCGACTCAGGACAGGGCATAACAAACTGAATAAACACATGCACAAGCTACGATTGTCTGCTTCACCACTGTGCACATGTGGATTAAACGAACAAACTGCTGAGCATGTTCTACAGGACTGTCCTCTTTATGACCAGTTAAGAAAGATATACTGGCCCAATGACTCAACACTAAACTCAAAGCTATATGGAGTTAAAGAGGAACTTCAAACAACAGTCGAATTCATCATGAGAACTCGTCTGACGGTGTAATCATCAAAGATGCGATCGCAAGAAGAAGAAGAAGAAGAAGTTCTGAAGTAGGAGGTACAACCTTCTTGTTTCAGGGACTGTGGTCTTAAAGTTATTGAGCAGCACCTGGTCAGAGCTTTGCTGAATCCAGAGGCGGACAGCATACTCCTTGGTCCATATAGCAAACAGTGAGGTGTCTCCAGAATACAGGGGAGCAATCGAGCAGAGGAGTCTCTTCCTGCCGCCATCACGAAAGATAAGCTGATGTGGCCAGCTGAGCTCAACATTATGTACCCCATCTTAAACTGACATTATATAAAACTCAGAGGGGAATTTAATTGTTTTAATGCCAGGAACTGAGAACATCTCCAATACTAGTTCCAACAGAAACAAACTATTGAAGTCATGATGACAAATACCAACATAGCTTGAAAAAACAAAACCAGTATTACCTCATATTACTACTACACAACTGACACACATAGAATAATATTAATAATATATGTCACTACAAGATTCATATTGATAAATTCTGTACATATAACTTGTAATTAAAATTGATTGTGATTCCTGGTTCACTTTGTATTTGAATCAGGACACATATACATTAATGACAGCACTGAATACATATTGATATTTGAAAATTTATCAGTGACTCATTTAAGATATTCTCATAGAGTGTTATATGTATGTGAGTGTCACAGTGTTGTCAAGTGTGGTGGAATAAATTAAATTGTTTATCTGTCTGTTGTTGTTGTGACTTACACTTCATCATCTACATACCCTAGACATTTAACGTAGTCATCACAATATTCCAGAATAATTCTGACTGAGGCATAATGTGGTAGCAAGTAAGGTCATCTATAATACACTACCCTTATTAGATATAGATACCTTCACAGCTGATCTCAGTCAGTACACTAGTCCCCTATAAATATTTATATATCCCACTTTACCACATATATTGGGGTCTCGCTCTCGGGATTTTGAATCTTTCCCTATTAAAAATATTGGGGGTAATTCACTTCAGGGAATAATAAGAATTAAAAGGTATCCTTGGGTGAAAATAAATAAGGTTGAGCTCACAGTGCCTGTGTTGTCCTGAGTTAATTAGTCATAGATAAAATTGTTTAGTTAAATATTTTAGACATTTATCTGTTAGACAATGGCCGACCTGGCAAAATTTCGATCTGCTGCTGTACAGACTGCGAAAGAGTTAGGAATGGACGGGCAAATTATGATTTCTTATGTCACTGCTGAATGTGACAAATATATTGAACGGGAAGAAAGAAGATTAGAAAAAAGAGGCCGAAAGAAAGTTAGAGGCTGAAAAAGAGATTAAGAGGTTGCAGATTGAGGCTGACAAAGAGGCTAAAGCATTGGAAGCCGAGGAAAGAAGACAGGCTGCAGAAAGAGAAGAGAAGAAATTAGCTGCAGAAATGAGAAAGAAAAGATTAGGCAGCAAGGAAGCAGAAGAGAGATTACAAAGGGAACATGAGTTACGACTAAGGGAGTTTGAGTTTCAAGGCCATGCTCCTGAAAATGGTGCCAGTCCCTTTGCCTCTGATGCCACTGCTAGCCAAGGAGCCTCAACCTCAGCTATGAATTTTTCATTTAGATCATTTTGTTGAGAAAGACGATGATATAGAGAGCTACCTAAATAGGTATGAACTATTAGCTACCACGTATGGGTTAGAGAGAGAAAGGTGGAGCTTAAAGTTATCTCAGGGACTTCGTGGGGCAGCTTATGAAGTTTTTTGCTAAAATGAGCAGAGGTGATCAGGAAAATTATGACATGCTAAAGCAGGCTCTTTTGTTAAGGTATGAAAAGAATGCAGAGTTTTACAGGAAAAAATTTAGGAATGCTAAACTACTGTCAGGTGAAACCTATCACCAGTTCTCTGCACGGATAGAGACATACTTGGAGAAATGGACTTCTCTGGGGAAAACCCAAGATCTTAAGGAAATGGTCCTTATAGAACAATTAAGAGAGTCCATGGCTCCAGACCTGAGAAAGTTTCTCATGGAACAAGGTGCAGAGAGGCTGGGTGAGTTGCTAAATGTTGCTGAAAGGTATCAAGCAGCTCAAGCAGAGGTAACAGGTAATAAAAAGAAACAGGTGGATAATTTTAGGGCACCACAGAACTTTAATAAATTTGATCCTAGAGATCAAAACAAAGGTAAGCACCAATTTGATAGGCCACGGTATGACAATAAAAATAAAACCCCACAATTCGATGAAAGGAAATATGATGAAAGAAAATCTTTCAACCAAGGAAAAAGGTGGTGTAAAAATTGTAAGATGAACAATCATGACACTGACCATTGTAGAAGGAAACCTCCTCATTGTGCTGCTATGACATCGGGAAAAAAAGAAAAAAAGGTCAAACCTGAAGAACTACAGGAACCATACCACCCCCCAGTGTGTGAAGATGTCATCTGTAATGGTGTCACTATAAGGTGTTTATATGATACCGGTTTAGATTACGATTCCGTTGTGAGTTCTCACCTGGTGCAGGCCGATCAATACACCACCGAAACAGTGGAGATTCAAACTGCAACCAAGGATGTAGCTACCATGACACTTCCCGTCGCCCGGATAAAAGTGAAAACGCGATATGTGGAAGGAATCATAAAAGCAGCAGTGATAAATGAGCCAATCTACCCTCTGATATTGGGGTGTAGATATGTCTTCTTGGGGAATCCCAAGAGACCTGTGATATTGGCAACAGTGCAGACCAGATCACAGTCTAAAAAAGGAGGAGGATAATCCAATAAATACTCATCCAGATGAGATGAGGAAGGCACAGGCTGAGGACAAAACACTCAAGCTGTGTTTCAAGAAGTTGCCCAAATCTCATACACCTCCAGGCAAGGGAGAGTTTTATATGAAGAACAAGCTGCTGTATAGGAAGGCTGGATCTGAATCCAATGGTCACGGACAGCTGGTCCTTCCCACTTCATATAGGACTAAAGTGTTGGAACTAGGGCATGCGATTCCCTTCAGTGGTCATATGGGAATCAGCGCAACAGGACAGCGAATAGCTTGTCACTATTTCTGGCCAGGAATAACTGAAGATATCAAACGATATGTAAAATCCTGTCCAGAGTGCCAACGAGTAGCACCTAAACATTGGACTGCACCAGCAACTCTGGGAGAAATGCCCATAGTGGGAACACCCTTTGAGAGAGTTGCAGTGGATCTTGTGGGACCTCTCACCCGAACCAAGAGAAGGAACAGCTACATTCTGACTCTGGTGGACACTTGTTCTATGTGGGGAGAGGCAGTAGCCCTGTCATCGATTGATTCTAAACATGTGGCAGAGGCATTGCTCACAATTTTCACAAGGTTAGGCTTTCCCAATCAAATCTTGACTGATAATGGCTCTCAGTTCAAGGGGAAACTAACTGAAGAAGTTTTCAGGATCTTCCAGGCCAAACACTTCCATTGTAGTGTGTACCACCCCCAAGGGAACGGCCAAGTGGAAAGATTTAACGGCACGTTGATGTCGATCCTGAGAAAGTTGGCACACGAAAAACCAGATACATGGGACCAGTACCTGCACGCCGCCCTCTTTGCTTATCGGGAGGTACCCCATAGTTCAACCGGTATGGCCCCGGCAACATTATTGTTTGGAAGGCCAATAAAAGGTCCACTCGAAGCTTTGTTAAGAACGTGGACTGATGAAAAGGCAGAGGAAAACATTACATCTTCATACCAATATGTGAATGAGCTGACCACTCGTTTAAAAACTGGCTGGAAACTTGCCAATGAAAATTTGAAACAAGCCAGGAAGAAACATGCTGCCTATTATAACAGGAAGGCGAAAGACAGAAATTTGGCTGTGGGAGAGAAAGTACTGCTTCTTTTGCCCGGGAGTCAGAATAAGTTACAAATTGGATGGCAGGGTCATATACAGTTTTAGAGAAGGTGTCTAGAACAAATTATAAGATAGATAAGAAGGGGAAAGAAAAAATCTATCATGTGAATCTCCTGAAGAAATATTTGGAAAGAGAACATCAGGTAGAGACACACTTGTTGACCTTGTCCATCGCCATGGAGATGAAAAAGGAACCACTTTCATCATTTGAATATCCATTACACCCCTGTGAGACAGCAGCACAGGTGAAAATCAGTACACATTTAACGAAAACTCAGAAAGAGAGAGTGCAACAGGTTCTAAATAATCATACAGAGGTGTTAACAGACCGACCAGGGCATACAAACCTATTGGAATATGATATGAAACTGATAGACCCCACACCTGTCTGTATGAAACCATATTCGATTCCGTTTGCTAAGGAGAAAGCTTTGAAGGAAGAGATAGACTATCTATTGAAGGAAGGAATTATTTCACACAGTGAATCTTCGTATAGTTCCGGTGTTGTACTCTTAAGGAAGCCCTCTGGAGAACATAGACTCTGTATAGATTACAGGAGACTGAATGCTATTACAGAAGGACAGGTGGATCCATTGCCGGATACAAATCAGTTGTTTGCCAGGCTAAATAAAGCTAAATATTTCTCAAAAGTGGATCTGAGTAAAGGATACTATCAGATTCCAGTAAAGCCTGAGGTTAGACCATACCTAGCTTTTAGTACCTCAGAAGGACACTATGAGTTTAATAGATTGCCATTTGGATTGAAGAATGCGCCTAGTGTCTTCTCTAGAATGATGAGAAAATTATTGGACCCTCTGAATAACCCATGCATCACAAATTTTATGGATGATATCCTTATAGCAACAGAAACATTTGAGGAACACATTGACTCTCTGAACATGCTGTTTAATCGACTTAGGGAAGCGAATTTAACAGCCCGACCAACCAAATGTTGCGTTGGATGTAAAGAATTGGAATTCTTGGGACACACAGTTTATCAGGGAAACATGACCCCTGACCCAAAGAATTTAGAGAAACTAAAGAAAGCCCCGAGACCACAAACCAAGAAGGACGTGAGATCCTTTGTCTCATTATGTGGTTTCTACCAGAAGTATATCAAAAACTTTAATTCCATATGTGCACCGTTAACTGATTTGACACGTAAAGGACATCCAGATCGAATTACATGGACACCACAATGTGAAATGGCTTACCAAGAATTGAAGGAAAAGCTCACAAGTAAACCTATTTTGAAATTACCTGACTTAAGTCAAGAATTCATAGTAAGGACGGATGCCAGTAATATTGGGTTGGGTGCGACTCTGCTACAGAAATCAGATGCATTGGATGGGGAATTAAGCCCAGTGGCATATGCTAGCAGAAAGTTGAATAAAGCTGAAACCAATTACTCAGCTAGCGAAAAAGAATGTCTTGCAGTAATATGGGCGATAAAGAAATTCAATATTTATCTGTATGGGAAGGCATTTAAGTTGCAAACGGATCACAAACCTTTATCGTTTCTAGCACAGGCTAGACATGAGAATTCTAGATTACTCCGTTGGTCTTTATTGATGCAGCCATTTGAGTTTAGCATAGAGTATATAAGTGGAAAAACAAATCTGGGAGCGGATTTTTTAAGCCGCCATCCGTGTGATGAGAATCACCCTAAACCCCAGGAAAAATAATAAATTTCTCTATGTGTATATAGAATTATAGACTGACATATAACGTCTGTTTTAAGTGGGGAGGATTTGTCGTGAGAAATTCTAATCCACATATATAAATTAAAACGTAAATGCAAAGCCTAACAAATAAATTTAATAAAAGGAAAGAAGAATGGTAAAGAACAGTGCTGTCACAATGACTGTACTCGAAATCCCCCTTGTTTTCTACTTCATCTGCAAATTGTAACGCTTTCACGTTGATAGTAAAAGCCTACTGTATTACTACACGCTTTCTTCAATGAAACGTGTACTGCCTTTCTAAGAAAAACCTTGAGATACGCAAGCTGATCAATGACCTAGATTTAATATTTCATTCATTCCATACACGGCGTAACTAAAGACAGATGAAAGTAGGAGAGAGAGAGGGACGACTGAAGGCAGGAAGCATGCAACACTACACGCGTCGCGCGATTAATAGTAACGCCAATCCCACGTGTAAGGCCTGCACTAACTTTTTTTCAAATAAACAGTGTCAGAAAAACACTACAACTACTACAAGAATCAGGTTTTAAAACATGAAAAATGATTATTAGGAAACCTGAAATTCTACTGATTTACATCTAAGCTCCTGAAAGTACAGAAGACACCCTATGACATAGAAGTGAATGCGTGGTAAAAAACAAATATACGACTATCTTTGGAAAACACATATTTTGAACGCCACCATGTAGCTCGCTTTAACTTATATATTATTGTACGGCAGGACTTGCTAGCCAAGAATATGTTATGTGTTACGCCTTTAGTCTGTTAATAAAATAATTATGGCCAAAATAAAATGGTGGGGGTGTCTGACAGCATGAAATCATTTCTGCTCATAAAATTTTTTTATAACGTGTTTGAAAAAACATTACGTTACGGAAATAGCCTACCATGTTAACTCCTATTTGATTGGAGCGCAACAAATGTAAGGCTAAACACGATTAGTCGGACTATAAATACTATCTTTCGTTGTCAGGGGAAAAGTGGAGTAGGGTAATATTTTTTGAAATGTAGGTAAACATGGCATGATTGGTTAGAGCTGCCAATATACTCAATTCAGGGCGTCTGTTCCGGGCCACATCTTGTAATAAACTTACTACAGAATCAGTGCGTTGAGCACCAGTGCATATTTTTCTAAATAAAAGCCTGGGACATCGGCAGATCGAAGTTGTGCTATATTCATTGCCATTCAACGTCACTGTTTATTATTTCCATGAATTGTGGTAGGTTTGAAATATTTGACATCTTTTTAAATGAAAATTGAATGTAAATTGATAATTATGTCTGTATATATGTGTGGTTCAGTAGCGAACATGAAGTAAAGCCTATAGTGCTCCAGCCTGAACAGAAGGTGTCGGAGGAAAGTGAAACTACATGGAATTGCCAAACAGTACACTGACACCTAGATTATTGACTAGAAAGAAATAATGCTGGAATTGCAGAGGCGTAGTAACCATTAAGGAGGAATATACTGGTGTAAAGTATTTCAGATGAAGCTGACAGTTGGCCTAACGCTCTGAACTCAGTGTTTGTTATGTATTGTGCTCAGTGTAGAAATAGAGTATAAATTAGTTCTGAAGTAGGAGGTACAACCTTCTTGTTTCAGGGACTGTGGTCTTAAAGTTATTGAGCAGCACCTGGTCAGAGCTTTGCTGAATCCAGAGGCGGACAGCATACTCCTTGGTCCATATAGCAAACAGTGAGGTGTCTCCAGAATACAGGGGAGCAATCGAGCAGAGGAGTCTCTTCCTGCCGCCATCATGAAAGATAAGCTGATGTGGCCAGCTGAGCTCAACATTATGTACCCCATCTTAAACTGACATTATATAAAACTAAGAGGGGAATTTAATTGTTTTAATGCCAGGAACTGAGAACATCTCCAATACTAGTTCCAACAGAAACAAACTATTGAAGTCATGATGACAAATACCAACATAGCTTGAAAAAACAAAACCAGTATTACCTCATATTACTACTACACAACTGACACACATAGAATAATATTAATAATATATGTCACTACAAGATTCATATTGATAAATTCTGTACATATAACTTGTAATTAAAATTGATTGTGATTCCTGGTTCACTTTGTATTTGAATCAGGACACATATACATTAATGACAGCACTGAATACATATTGATATTTGAAAAATTTATCAGTGACTCATTTAAGATATTCTCATAGAGTGTTATATGTATGTGAGTGTCACAGTGTTGTCAAGTGTGGTGGAATAAATTAAATTGTTTATCTGTCTGTTGTTGTTGTGACTTACACTTCATCATCTACATACCCTAGACATTTAATGTAGTCATCACAATATTCCAGAATAATTCTGACTGAGGCATAATGTGGTAGCAAGTAAGGTCATCTATAATACACTACCCTTATTAGATATAGATACCTTCACAGCTGATCTCAGTCAGTACACTAGTCCCCTATAAATATTTATATATCCCACTTTACCACAATCAGTAGCAAAGGAACAAACTCCCTAGCCAGCAGTGACATTCGGCCGTAATCCTAATTCTTTCCGATATTCCTAATCCTAACCCCGAAAATTATACATACTAGAAATGCCATTTTACTTTCATTTCCATCTCAGCCATCAAACATATTCTGAGAACCGATTTCAGCGCTTATAAAGACAAAAATCTCATCCCCACCGCATGGCGTCAGAATCCAATAGAATTAGAGCAAAAATGGCCGCGTGTTGATGCCGATTCATTTCGATTTTAAAAATTTACAAAAAATAAATGCGGATACACCCATCGCTTTTTTAAGATTGGAAATGGAAGCTAGCTCTCTTGCAAATAAGATTAGAACTTAACATCCGGGGCTGAAAATCACGTGTACACAAGTCCTCATGCTAAAAACGGTGATATCATAAGGCGCAACATTGCGCCTCCAGCATGGAGAACATAGGTTACGTTCGGCGCAACGTTGCGACCGCAGCGTGCTAAAGGTTAATTCTAAGTAAAGATATATATGCGGCAATACAACGCCCAACACTGGAAGGATATAAGACACGTCTTTACAGCTTGACGGTCAACGTAAAAAGGGTCTAGTATCTAAGTCACGAAGCGTGACCTTATCAATGCTAACACGTCATAATTTGACCGTGTGAATGCATTCAACAATCCGTGAAGTATCACCGTCAATCTATATTAGTTTCTATCACCCTAAAAATTGCGCACTGCCAACCATAGCAGACGACATTAATAATAATACCGTAACAAAGACCCTAGGCGTTGTTTAGAGAGGCAACAAGTGATGCTGATGATGTGTTCATAAATGCCAGGATTGGTCAAAAATTTTTTTC
>JAMPIV010021208.1:12500-91509 GCA_024509875.1 Oreohelix idahoensis | reverse complement strand
AAGTTGATATGTAGTATTGGGGGGGTGGGGAATTTAGTTAAAATAAGTATTGGGGTGGTTGGTTAGTTGGATTTGATTAAGAAGGTGGGGGGAGGGGGGGTTTTTGGTTTAGTGGGGGGGAATGTGAGGTATGGGGGGGATATGGGAAGGATGATGGATGGTTGGGGGGTGAGAGAGTGATTGGATTTAAATATGGAATTGGGGGGGATTGGGGAATTTTAGTAAATGTTTATGGGTAAAAGGAATTAGTATAGAAAGAATAAGGGGGAGGTGGGAAAGATGGAGGGGGGGTGGAGGAGGAGGGATGGGAATGTTGGGTTTATGGGAATATTGTGGGTGATGAAGTGGGTATGGGGAAGGGTGGGGGGGGGATTGGTTAGGGTGAGTGGCGTATTTATTAGATAGGGGGGGATAAATTGATTGGGGGGATTTGTGGGATGGGTGTTAGTGTATAGGGTGGGAATGATATGGTGTATTAGGGTATTTTGTAGTATAGTTTGTAAAGTAAGTTAGGATATATAGGGTTATTTGTTGTTGAGTTTTATTGGATGGGGGGGTTTTTGGAGAGAGTATGTGTTGGGGTGGATGTGAAGTTTGTATGTGGAAGTTAAATTGTTATGTGGTGTGTTTGATTTGGTGTTGTAATGTATGTGTTTTTGAAAGTATGGGTGGAGTTAAGAATATATGAATATTAATGTATAAGATATTTGGTATTTGAGTAGTGGTAGGAGCGTGTTTTTAGATGAATATATGGTTTGGAAGGTGAGGAGAATTTTTGGGAAGGTTTGGGGGAGGTGGTGTAGGAAGGTAGGGTGTTTTAGTATGTGGATGATCGAGAGGGTGAATTATAGTAGATTTTTTAGGAATGTGGATTGGACAAGGTGTTTGTAATATATTAGTAGGAAGGTAGTATGGTGAGTGTGTATGGGTAGAGTAATGGGAGAGGTGTTAAAAGGTATGGGTTTTTGGATTGTGTCAGACCATGGGTGCAAGAGGCATTTTCGTGATGTTGAGGGTGTCTGGGATCTTGTTTTGATATTAGAGCTTGGCTGTGAAGTTTGCTCATTTTTTGATTGTGTGGGCCCTAAAGATAAATTCAGAGATTAATGTTTATGTGAATGGCAAGAAAGCTTCTGTGTGGGTAAAAAATGATTGCAGAATTGTTTTGGGGTCAATGGTGGCCAGCAGTCAACTTATGTAGATTATTTTTTTCCATAACGGTGTAACATTCGTTTTTGGTGGCGATAAAACATAGGTAGGGAAATGGAGATTTGCCTAGTAAGAATAAAGCGAATCGTTAGGGTCATTTATAGTGAGTATCTTCCAGATCTAGAAAAAACTATTATTGGAGTGGGTTTTATGGATAGAAGGCAACAAGTGGTTATCGGTGTTTCATATGTTTTGATAATGACACTGTGAAAGCACAAAGGGTCTCGTACAGGCATTTAACAACATTTATAAGCCTCATAGTGGATGAAGCAGTTTCGTTTTATTAAGTGCGAGCATGGGACCTTAGATCATTTCCATCCGAAGAAACTAGTATCCAACGCAGCATCTTCCAGACGACCATTGAAAAAGGGAGCTTCTGGAGTTTCCAAAAGTTCATAATTTTTATTGAGGGGTTGAGAACATTATCTAGTGGACCTTTCACGATGGTATTGGAAACTGTGCTGGGATTCAATAACGAGCCTTGACTTTCAATATTGCTCCTAACGACAGGTAAGAGATGTAAGACACGATTTAAGGCAGAAGAATTTGGAGGATAATGTTAAGTCCTATACTGTTGGAACTGGAGTTACACGTAAGAATTTGGGGACACTGACGGTAATATTAAAGCATAATGATACTGGTGGTCATTTATGCGTCAACTCGACCTGAACTTCTCCACAGATGTATCGCAGAGT
Source organism: Oreohelix idahoensis (assembly GCA_024509875.1). NCBI lineage: Eukaryota > Metazoa > Mollusca > Gastropoda > Stylommatophora > Oreohelicidae > Oreohelix > Oreohelix idahoensis. The sequence continues at coordinate 89,605 of JAMPIV010021208.1, read as the reverse complement.
GGGGTACTTATAGCTGCAACGCTTTCCTTAATGGAAGTAGAAATAAGATTCAGGAATTGGTTGGGTCAGAGAGTTGGGTACAGCACAAGTTTCAATATGTGCAACGGTTATGAGCGAGTCGCAAAACAACTGACTGACTTTGACAAATACGCTCAAAGAATGGGTACCACAATGTATCAAAAGTGAAGAAGATGGTAAACACTTTTGTTGTTTTTAATGGATCTCCTAATGGGGGGTTATGTAGTGTGATTTAGATATTAAACTTCTCCATTTTTTTTCTGATACAACATTTAGTGTCCACAGTTTGCCCAACATATGAATTTTTTCAAAGAAATGAAGAAAATTAGCCAGTTGTTTATGGCTGTTTAAAAAATCGACTGCGTTGCTATCAATTGGCTGTGGGTCTGATTTACACAAATAATGGGTCATCTCAAGTATTCTCCTGAAAATTGTCCTATAGCACGCTTAGTCATCACAAAGAGAGATCCTTGACCAAACTGTGTTGCAGCATGATGAGAACCCAGTTTCATTGCACACCTGAGCGCCTGGTGAGGGATCACTTGGGCACCAGACTTAATACTGGCTCTTGACTGGATGGCCGCATGCAGGAGATTTCTACAATGGAGGGTTGGCAGGTGGTGGTATCGGAAGTGGGCTCTGTGCAGGACGTGAGGATTCCTTGGGAGAGCCCAAAATCAGAGCACAGCATTGTGCAAGCTCTGCATAGTTGGAGAGCCCCCTGGATGACGGGGAATGCACAGTGTGCTACCCCACCTATCCCCAACGGCTAACTTAGAACCAGAAAGTGTGGGGTCCTCTGTATGCGTGCCAGGCCAGGATAAAATGCCTGGGAAAGAGACTGGAGCTCAGAACTCCCTAACTCAAAGTTGCAGGATGGCAGAAAAGCCACTTAGGGAAAGAGACAGACGGGCTATTTTGAAGAGATAACAACAACCATATTTTTTCCCATACGAGCTCGGACGCCGCCTCGGTAAACAAGGTCCGCGCAGAGCAGTGACACCCCCAGGCTGCTTGCGAATAGTCTACTACTGGGAACATAAACAGATTAGGGATGAGCCCACTCTCCCGTTGAACAGGTGCTAAAGTCGTAGATAACTGGGCCAGAAGGCGCACCGGAAACCACAGTATCACATGCAACTCGCTTTTTTTTTTCTATGGAGAGTACACACCGTCAAAATAAATCTCGTTCTGGTTGCTCGCCCTGTGGAGCTCCACCAGGCAGGTGCAGTGCCGGGCTCTGAGCCTCGACAGAGCCCACCCTCAGCTACTGGAGGACCCTCTAGACCGTCTTGTGGAGTCAGCAGACGGCGGAGGAGAACTACTGACCAAAACTAAACAGAAAAAGAGAAACCCAGAGTGCCACTTGTCATGATGCACTGGAATGCAGAGGGAGTGAACAGCAAGCAGGCTGGATACAGCAAAAAGACAGAGCTGGAAAACATCTTGTATGAGAAGCAAGTCAGTGTTTGCTGTATCCAAGAGACTCACTTGAAAGCAGATCAAACCTTGAAAATAAGGGGATATCAATGCTTCAGATCCGACAGAAAAGATAGACGAAAAGGAGGAGTACTTACTCTTGTAAGGAATAACATTCCTGCACACGAAAGGAAAACCTTCATGGATGGAGCAGAATATCATCAGCTGCCTTGCAGATAAAGGTAGACAAGATGGAAATAGAAAACTCCTGAAACTATTACTGTCCGAACACAACAAAACCCCTGAGTCTCAGCTCTATACAGGTACCACAGCCACCAACTTTATAGCAGTTGGAGACTTTAATAGCCACTCCCAGAGCTGGGGCTATAACCATCTGGATCACAGAGGTGAAGAGGTTGAAACTTGGCAAGATGATCACTCCCTAATCCTAGTCAATAATGCCACAGATACTCCTACCTTCTACTCCAGAGGATGGCACACAACTTCAACACCAGATCTTGCCTTCTCCACACCAGATATAGCTGGATCTATTAGTAGAGAAGTAGGAGACCAACTAGGGGGAAGCGACCATCGCCCAATCTTTCTTACTGTCCAGAGTGCAACTCTCAGTACAGGCCCAGCCATTACAAGATGGAACTACAAAAAAGCCAACTGGGGTTTATTCAGGCATCAGGTGAACACGCTGCTGTCTACCCTCAAGGTACAGAACAGAGACATTAATGAAGTGGTAAAAGACTTCAACAGATGCATACTACAAGCTGCAAAAAGAAACCATTCCCAAAGGATGCCGGCGTAACTACATACCATACTGGTCCAGCACACTCCAAGAACGTCAGGAAGCTATGGACAGGGCTAGAAAGGACGCAGAGTCTCAGCCTTCACTTGAAACTCACAACAAATGGAAAAAAGGCTGTAGCAGAGTTTCAGAGAACAAAGCTAGAAGAAAAACGGAAAAGCTGGAGAACTAAAACGGCATCGCTGAACCTTGAGGAAGACGGCAGGAAACTTTGGAGATTAGTCAAGTCTCTAAATGAAGAGCGTTCCTCACCTAGGCAGACTATCACATTGGATGAAGGTGGCAAACTTTTCAGAGGAAAACAAGCTGCAGACTTGTTTGCTAGAAGATACAGTTCAGAAAGCAACTTACCCATTAACATAGATCATCAGAGAGAGATAAGAAAAGAAATACTGGCAACCATGGGACAGACAGATACTCCTGCCCCAATGAGGGAACCCATCACACTAGGAGAACTACAGAAGGCTATTTCCAAGCTTAAGTTTCAAAAGTCACACCCGGCCCAGACAAAAAATCAGCAACGAAATGCTAGTAAATCTGAGCTCAGCAGCAAAGACAAAACTGCTTGAGATATTCAACCACAGCTGGTTGAAAGGAACGGTCCCCCAAGTATGGAGAGAAGCCATCACAATACCCATACTAAAGAAAGGGAAATGTAAGACCGAGGCTGCAAGTTACCGGCCAATCAGTCTCACAAGCTGTGTTGGGAAGACTCTGGAGCGAATAGTCAACCACAGATTGAAATGGTATTTAGAGTCTGAGCAGATCCTGGTGCCGGAACAAGCGGGATTTAGAGAATGCTACAGTATAGAAGACCAAGTTACTTACTTGTCTCAAGCAATAGAAGATGCCTTCCAGGAGAAGAAAAAGGTCCTAACGATCTGGGTCGACTTCAAGCAGGCCTTTGACAAGGTGTGGAAAGATGGCCTCATTGCAAAACTTAGGAGAAGTGGAATCCAAGGCAACATGATGAAATGGATCCAGTCATACTGCATAACAGGAGAACTAGAGTCACTCTTGACGGTCTGCAGAGCAGAAAAGTGTTGCTCCATCAGGGGGTACCTCAAGGAGGAGTAATTTCCCCAACACTCTTCCTTGTTTACATCAATGACCTGGTGAAAGATCTCCCTGCAGGAGTTAAAGCTGCCTTATATGCAGATGACCTAGTACTCTGGTGCGCTGATGAAAATGTCACCACAGCAAATTATAGAATGCAGCGGGCAGCAGACATGCTAGTGTCATGGGCAGAGAAATGGCTTATCACAATAAACACAGACAAAACCTCCACAACACTGTTCTCCCTCGCCCCCAAGGACAAATCAGCTAACATACACCTAGGGACAACCGTGATCAAGGAAGAAAGCTACCCCACCTATCTTGGGGTGACATTTGACCAAAGGCTTACATGGAATAAGCATATTGAAAATGCAGAAGGAAAGGCCCGAAGACGACTAGGCATACTCAGAAAATTAGCAGGTACCAACTGGGGAGCAAATGAACGAAATCTAAAGAAGATTTATAATGGAGTAATAAGACCACACTTTAGAGTTTAGCTCAGCAGCATGGTCATCAGCTGCTAACTCACATCTGCAGTCTTTGGACAAGGTGCAAAATCAAGCTTTCAGGCTCATTACAGGAGCCATGAAAACTACACCAATAACAGAGATGCAGAAGGTTGCTGGATTACAGACATTGTCCCATAGAAGAGACACAAAAACCATGATCCAGATGGAAAAGTACAACAGTATGCCAATGCACCCAATGAAGGCAAGACTAGATGATCTGGCATTGGGACGTCTAAAGCGTAGCAGCTTTGTGCATCGGGGAAAAAGACTTATAAGACAGCATCAAGAAGACCTATCCATGAAGACAACACCACTGAAGCCCACCCTATACCCTGTACCATGGGAGCAGGCCAGCAGTGCCCTCCAAATTAATACATCAGTCAGTGGTCTCACAAGTGGATGTGAGTATAATGACACCAGAGGGCCAGACCTATAAAATCCTTAAAAAATAACGTTCTGAGATTTACTTTTACATATATAATGAACCACGCACAGAAAGCAACGGCAAACTACTGTACTGCACATCTGCCAAGACATGTATACCAGTCTTCGGACTGAAATTACTGTAAAAAAAATATATAATTAATCTGTTGTTTTAATTTGTTCTGTAATTTGTAATATGACATGTAATTATTTATTTCAAACATACATTTGTGTGTTATTTCATTGTGAAGAGTGTGGCTTATCAAAACTTTTCACCAGTGATTTGAAGTCTACTTCCATTTGTGACGTAGAAATTCTGAGAACATGGGATAATACAGTCAGTTAATCTGTTTCTGGTCTTGGATTTGATAAGCTTCATGGCAGAAAATGTTGTCTCACAAAGATATGTGTAACCAAATATAGAGCACACTTATAGGGCCCATTTTCTCAGAAGTGGGTAACGTTTCTTTGGTGGTAATTTCCACAAATCAGCTCCAGTTGCTTCTGTTGTGTTGATGAATGGGTCACATTGGAGTTCACATAACTGTAATTGTAGTTCTGCTGGCTGAGACTCCACTGTGCACTTGAATGGGTTGTTAAAAAGTTCCATTTGTGGACGAAACATCTCAAAATCTTGAAATCGACGATCAAACTCAGAAATCAGCTGTTCAGTGTCATCTGTGTACCTCCTGAAGTTAACACTCTCTTTCTCAGACAGCTGTTTACAACAATGAAAATGAAACAGGTCATTCTTTTGCAAAGACAGACTAAATAGGCTTAGTTTGTTTTTGAAGCCATCAACATAGCCCATCATTTGAAAAATTGTTTGCCTTTTTCCTTGTAACTGCAAATTCAGTACATTCAAATGTTGTGATATATCTGTGAGAAATGCCAAGTGCTGAATGAAATGAATATCTTTGAGTTTATTGTGAAGATCAATTAAACATGGTAAGTTGTCTCGCAGGAAGTCAAATATTTCATCCTTCAGTTCGCAAAACATTTTCCTCGACTAAGCCATCTCACCTCAGCATGAAGCAGGAGATCACCGTAAACAGAATCCACTTCTTCTAAAAATGCAAGGAACTTCCTGTGAGTTAGAGAGCTGTGTCCTCCTCTGATCAAATTCGTTATTTTCACTACAGTAGCCATAGCGTCACTTAGGTTTATGGATTTTGCACAAAGGGCTTCTTGGTGAACTAAGCAATGTAATGTAGGCATGTCAATTTTATTTTGCTTCAAAAGTCCAACAAAACCAGTATTTTTCCCAACCACAGCCTTGCAACCATCGGTACACACAGCAGACAATTTTTGAAACCCACCATATTCTTCCATGGCATTTTGAACTGCAGAAAATATGTCATCCCCTTTACTTGTACCATGCACAGAGCAAACTTTCAGTAATTCTTCAGAAACAGTAAAGTCTTCCTGGATCACTTTAACAAAATTAAGAAGCTGGCTAGTGTCTGTGATGTCTGTACTTTCATCAATCGCCAGTGAAACGTATGGACAATTTTCAATTAAAGATTTCAAGTTCTGGGACAAATGGAAACTAATATCTTCTGTTCTCCTAGCTACGGTTTGTTTTGAAAGAGGTACATTTTGAAATTCTTTTACTACTTTTTCTTCATTGAACGCTTCTGCCATTTGAACTGCACACTTTTTCACAAACTCTCCATCAATAAACGGCTTTTTTTGCTTTTGCAAGCTCATAACTATTCACATAGGACGCCATGCGCGATGTTTTTTAATCTTATTTACATGACTAAATATTCTCTTTTGCTGATTCAGTTTTTTCTTGAGTTGTTCAATCATAAGCTGCTATGCTCGTCGTTGTTTTTCTGATGATTTGTGATGTAGTGACGTTTCAAGTTATATTCCTTCACTACGGCTAACACTTGGGCGCAAACTAAGCACTGAGGTTTATTATCCTTATTAAGAATGAACAAATAACACTGACAAACAACATTTTTCTTTCTTATATAAGAATAAGTGTTCTTAGGTCAGTTTCTTGCGCTGATTTCAAATTTGAAATCCGTTTATCTCTATCACGTCGGGTTCTTAAGATATTTGTGAATAAATATATTTTTGGGAAACCGTTATTTGCTCCGTTTCATTTTTACTATATAACTTTTTAAAAATTAATAAAATGCAAAATAATTCTACTTTTTATACTGCTAAAAGATGCATGACATATGTTACGTTATATTTCAAATAGTTACTGTATTTTGAAATAATTCTGAGTGAAATATGGCTTCTAGAAGTTGTAGAAATTCGGCTGATCTGTTCTGTTACGTGTGCGGATATTTTACCGATCGTGTTCACCAGAAAAACTTTACACCATTGCTAAAGAAAGCATATGAACTTTATTTCGATTCGAAAGTTGATGATGCAAATAAATCTTGGAAGCCAAATGCAGTTTGTTCGACTTGTGCAAATACATTGGCAGGTTGGTTACGAAAATCGCCGAAGCATAAGTCGGTGCCTTTTGGAGTGCCAGTAATATGGCGTGAACCGACAAATCACGCTACTGATTGTTACTTCTGCTTGACAAATATCTATGGTTTCACTTTTAAAACTAGAAAGTCTGTGGTTTATCCAAATATTGAATCGGTTTCGAAACCAGTGCCTCATGATCCAATCACGTGTCCGTTCCCAGTTCCACCAGAACAATATCCGTTGGACGTGAATGAACCATCAGAAAGTGATAGTTTACCTGCTTTAGAAACTAATTCTGACTCGGATTATGTACCGGTGAATGATGGTGTTCACTTAATTAACCATTCAGAACTTTCAGATCTAATACGTGATCTCGCTCTCACCAAAGGACAAGCGGAATTACTCGGTTCGCGACTCAAAGAATGGAATCTTTTAGCGCCCAATACTCCGATATCTAAATTTCGTCATAGACACAGAGAACTTGTTCAATACTTTGAGATGGATGATGACATTTGCTATTGCAAAGATGTAAAAGGTCTAATGGTGCACCTCGGTCATGAGCACATACTCAACAAATGGCGACTTTTCATCGACTCTTCCAAGACTAGTCTAAAAGCCGTGTTATTGCATAATGGAAATTTATTTTCATCAATTCCAGTCGCCTACTCTGTTCGTATGAAAGAAACTTATGACAATATGGCTATACTTTTGGCAAAAATAAAGTACAATGACTACCAATGGCGGATTTGTGGAGACCTAAAGGTCATTGCAATTCTCACGGGCATGCAGACTGGGTATACTAAATTTTGTTGCTTCCTATGTGAATGGGACAGCCGCAACAGACAGGAACATTATGCAAGAAAGGTGTGGCCTATCAGGAATCGTATGCAGCTCGGGCATAAAAATGTAATACACGAGCCATTAGTTAACAAAGACAGCATCATTTTACCACCGTTACACATAAAGTTGGGGCTCAGCGATGCAAAGATAAAGGAAGGTATCTTTGTAGGACCTCAGATTAGGAAAGTTATTGCAGACAAACAATTCGAGAACTTGTTACATGGTAGTGAACTTCGCGCATGGATGGCATTCAAATCGATCGTCGACAACTTTCTGGGAAATCACAAATCTGTCGACTATGTGCATATTGTTAAGCAGTGCAAAGATGCATACAGAATTATGGGCTGTAACATGTCCCTCAAAATCCATTTGCTCGATTCGCATCTTGACTTTTTCCCTGACAACCTTGGCGAAGCCAGCGATGAACATGGAGAACGATTCCATCAAGATATCGCCGTAAAATGGTTGTAATATGTCACCTTGTTATTCAATTGGACGGTGGACCTGTGACCATTTGAAAACAGCCGATTTCATGTGTTAGGATGCTTCATAAAATGCAAACTCTTATACATGAAAACGTGCACAACAGCTACAAGCCCAGAAGTGTCACTTGCTGATTTATAGTTAACACACTTCACAAGACCAATTGTGCACCTCAACCCCTTCCTATAGAAATGTACCTACCATCCACCCCCACTCCCATGATCACTTTCCCATACCGATGCTAAAGACAAAGCAACATCGTTGGATCTCAGAGACTTCCGACCGAAGAAAAGATCTGTCATTGCTTTCAGTTTCTCATTATCAAAGTAGGTACCGACACTGTCTTCGCCTGTCCACGTGCACGATCAGAGATTTGACGTTATCATTTCCGTTTTGTCGGCACTATCTAGTAGAGCTCAATTGGTATGATAGAGAGAGAGAGAGAGAGAGAGAGAGAGAGAGAGAGAGAGAGAGAGAGAGAGAGAGAGAGAGAGAGTTGGTGGTGTTGTGGGAGGTGAGGAGATGTTAATCGTACATTCTGGGTCTTTTTGATTTTGTTTCTGGTGCCTGTGCGTGCTATTTTGTAAAAAAAATTTTTAGCACAGTGGTCGGAGTATACAGTAATTTTCAATCAACAATAAGAGGCCGGCCAAAACAGGTTGGCGGGCCGGTCAAAACTGGTTGGCGGGCCGGATCTGGCCCGCGGGCCGTAGTTTGGCCACCTCTGATTTATAACACCAACTCTGACTGCCACCAGGTAGTCATCCTCACAGATGCACTGTCTGTACTGCAAGCTCTCAAGGGTGGTAAACTCCCGCATCTGAGAAATGAACTAAACAAGGTAGCTGCCAGAAAGAGAACCATACTTCAGTGGGTACCATCTCATTGTGGTGTACCCGGAAATGAAAAGGCAGATAAACTTGCAAAAAAGGGAGGAGAATGTGAACAAGAAGATAATGAAGTCACATACTTTGAGAAAAAGAGAGCTATCCAGACTATCAGAAGAGAACAGAACCAACCCAAAGACGACTATCACACTCTCGACCGGCAGGGACAGATAACTATTTTTCGACTCAGGACAGGGCATAACAAACTGAATAAACACATGCACAAGCTATGATTGTCTGCTTCACCACTGTGCACATGTGGATTAAACGAACAAACTGCTGAGCATGTTCTACAGGACTGTCCTCTGTATGACCAGTTAAGAAAGATATACTGGCCCAATGACTCAACACTAAACTCAAAGCTATATGGAGTTAAAGAGGAACTTCAAACAACAGTCGAATTCATCATGAGAACTCGTCTGACGGTGTAATCATCAAAGATGCGATCGCAAGAAGAAGAAGAAGAAGGGCTCAGCTTTGATGTTCCTTCTGAGCAACCGGGAAGAGGGGGACGAATTTCTCGACAGAATCGTGACTGGGGATGAGACATGGGTTCAGTTTGTGAATGCAGAGATGAAGGAACAGTCCAAACAGTAGATGCACACTCATTCTCCAAACAAGCCCAAGAAGTTCAAACAAACATTTTCGCACCGAAAAATGATGGCTACTGTGTTCTGGGACCACAAGGGAATTTTGTTGATGGAATTCATGGCTCCAGGGACCACAATAACGTCAGAAGTTTATTGTGAAATGCTGAAGAAGCTTTGGAGGTCGATCCAAAACAAAAGGTGCGGAATGATCACCAAGGGCGTTGTTCTCCTGCACGACAACGTGCGACCCCACACTGCGGCTCACACAAAGGCTTTACTCGAGCAGTTGACTGGGAGATTTTAAAAACCACCCCCCTTACAGCCCGGACTTGGCACCAAGCGATTACCATCTCTTCGGCAAGATGAAGGTCTGGCTGGCTACCCAGCGCTTCGAAATCAACAAGGAGCTCATGGATGGAGTCAACAAAAAAAAAACTGGTTTTTTGGGGTTACACTGGCGGCGCCGTTTCCTTTTTGGACAAGGGGGATTGCAAAAAAAAAGCTGGTTGTCACGGTATGATAAAAAGTTTTTTGCCTGAATTTTTTGGGTGGCGGGGACTATGTGGGGGAAAAAAGTAAATTGCAGTTATTGTATGTAAGTTTTGTATGTAATTAAGATTTTTTTTTTTTCTCTATTTTTTTTTTATTTTATTTTTTTTTACCAGCCAATCGGGGGAGGTTTGATTTTTTTTTATGCAGTTATGTATGTAAGTTTTGTATGTAACAAGATTTTTTTCTCTATTTTTGATTATTTTTACCAGCCAAACGGAGGTTGATTTTGGAAAAGCCCTCGTATTTTCTCTTAGCCCCAGACTACAAGGTGTTATTTTCTAGTAACCCTAGACTTCATTCATAACCCTCCACTCCCAAAGGAGCATAGGCCTTCAACAAACACATGCCAAGTCCTCCTGTCCCGTGCCATCATCTCAAGTTCTTTCCATGTTCTCCTCATCATTTTCACCTCTGTTTCCAACTCTCTTCTCCATGTACTTCTTGGTCTTCCTCTGCCTCTCTTGCCCTGGGGGGTTCCAGAACAAGGACTGCCTTGTAATGCTATCAACAGGTTTCCTCAGTGTGTGTCCTATCCATCGCCATCGTCTTCTTCTCATCTCTTGTTCCACTGGCACTTGTCTAGTTCTTGTCATCAGTTCCACGTTGGTAACCTTGTCCTACCATTTTAATCCCTCTATTCTACGCAAGCACCCATTTATGAAAGTCTGTAGCTTTTTGGTTGTTGTCTTTGTTGTTCTCCATGTCTCCGAGCCATACAATAGGACTGACTTCACATTTGAGTTGAAGATTCTTATTTTCGTGTTGGATCCAATTTCTCTTGATCTCCATATATTTCCCAATGCAATGAAAGCTCCTCTTGCCTTTTGTATTCTTATTTTGATATCGCTGTCTGTCCCTCCAACTTTGTCTATATTACTGCCAAGATATGTGTATGATTCAACATCTTGAATTGGTGTTTCTTCAAGTTCAACCCTGTTATCATTACCTGCATTTATTCTCATTATTTTTGTCTTTTCCCTGTGTATTTTCAGACCCAATTGCTGTGACCTCTCATCGAGTGTTTTCAATTTGTCCTGCATCTGATTACGGTTATGGGACAGAAGAGCCAAGTCATCAGCAAAATCCAGATCATCCAACTGCTTAGTCAGAGTCCACTGGATTCCATTTCTGTTGTGTGTTGTCGATGATCTCATAACCCAATCTATTGCCAGCAAGAAAAGAAATGGAGACAAGAGGCATCCCTGTCGCACTCCTGTTCTTATCCCAAACGGTTCTGTAAGCTGTCCTTCGTGAAGAACTCTGCATGTCATGTCTTCATATGTTTTCTTTATTAAATTAATGATCTTCAGGGGAACTCCATAATGCCTCATCAATTTCCAAAGTGATTCTCTGTCTACACTGTCAAATGCCTTTTCGTAGTCCACAAATCCGATGTATAGTGGTGAATTCCATTCCAGACTTTGTTCAACTATTATTCTCAAAGTGGCTATCTGGTCTGTACATGATCTGTTTTGTCGAAAACCTGCTTGTTCATCTCTCAGTTTCTTGTCTATGGACTCTTTTAATCTCTCAAGGATAATCCTGTTTAATACTTTTCCTGGCACTGATAGTAACATTATTCCTCTATAATTTGTGCACTCTTGTAAATTTCCCTTCTTAGGCAACTTAACCAGATATCCTTCCTTCCATTCTGCTGGTATCTCTTCCTTTTCCCAGACTTTACCAAGTAATTTATATAACATCTCTGTAGCCGTGTCGATATCTGCTTTGATGGCCTCTGCTGGAATGCCATCAGGTCCAGATGCTTTTCCCTCTCTTAGAAGCTTTATGGCTTTCTTTATTTCTTCCTTCGTTGGTCTTTCACCGTTAATTTGTAGCTCTTCTTCTGCTGGCTGGATGTCCGGCGGGTTTTGTGGAGCTGGTCTATTGAGAAGGTCCCCAAAATATTCTGTCCACCTCTTCATTTGCTCTTGTATATTGCTGAGCAGTTTCCCATTCTTGTCTTTTATGAGGCAACTTGTTTGCTTGTATTTCCCTGTTAGCTTCTTTGTGCTGCTATACAGTTCTCTCATATTTCCTTTGGCTGCAGCATCTTCTGCCTCTCTTGCCAACTCCTCAATATACTTCCTCTTGTCTCTTTTGATACTTCTTTTTACTTCTTTGTTTGCTTCTGTGTACACTTCTTGAGCCTTGGCTTTGGAGCTTCTAGTTTTGCTTGTGTTTAACTCTGCTTTCTTGTTTTTTCTGTCTTTTATCTTATTGATGGTTTCTGTTGTTATCCATGCTTTTTGTTGTCTTTCCCTTTTCCCCAGTATTTCTTCACATGTCTCCTTCCATACTGTTTTGACCTGCTGCCAATAGTCTTCTGTATTCTCTACATCTTCCAGCTGTTGGAGCACTTGGAATTTGTTGGATACTGTGACCGCAAATTTGTCTCTTGTTTCTTGATTTCTTAGCTGTCCTACATTAAACTGTTGTCTATAATTTTGCATTGTTGCATATCTCTTGAGTTTCATTTTTACTTTGGCTATCAGAAGATGGTGATCTGATGCCACATCTGCTCCTCTATATATCTTTACATCCTGCAATGATGATCTAAACTTCTTGTTTATGCATATATGATCTATCTGATTTTCTGTTCTATGGTCTGGTGATATCCATGTTGCCTTGTGTATTCTCTTATGTGGAAACATGCTTCCTCCTATAGCCAGTTGATATGAAGCACAGAAGTTTGCGAATAGCTCTCCATTTTCATTCATTACTCCTAGCCCATATTTTCCCATGACTTCTTCGAATCCAGTGTTGGCTGTACCTATCTTTGCATCCAGGCTACAAGGTGTTATTGCCTTTTTACATTTAATTTATGTACAGCAATAATACAATTCTCAAAGTATTTTCAAATTAATCAATCAATCAATCAATACTCTTTAGCTCCCCAAGGAGCATAGGCCTTCAACAAACACATGCCAAGTCTTCCTGTCCTGTGCCATCCGCTCAAGTTCTTTCCATGTTTTCCTCATCATTTTCACGTCTGTTTCCAGTTCTCTTCTCCATGTGTTTTTTGGTCTACCTCTGCCTCTCTTTCCCTGTGGATTCCAGAACAAGGACTGCCTTTTAATGCTATCAACCGGTTTCCTCAATGTGTGTCCTATCCATCGCCATCGTCTTCTTCTCAACTCTTGTTCCACTGGCACTTGTCTGGTTCTTGTCATCAATTCCACATTTGTGACTTTGTCATCCCATTTCAGTCCTTCTATTCTACACAAGCACCCGTTTATAAAAATTTTAAAATTAAAATATGGATATATAGAAGAATGGGGTGCATCTCATGGAAAGAGAAGAAAACAAATAAGGAGGTTCTAGAAAACCTGGATATGAAAAGAGAGTTAATGAAGGAGATCAAAATCAGGCAACTAAAATATCTTGACCACATAAAGAGACAAAACACCTTGAAAGACCATAGTGGAAGGGAGAGTTGAAGGCAAATGTACAAGAAGACAGCGTTACAAGTGGGAGGATAACAGCAAGAGATGGACAGGACAGAGTCTATCTGAGTGCAGAGTGCACCATAAAGACAAGAGATAGAAAACTTTGGAGATCTATTGCAGCCAACCTTTGTTGTGGAGATGGCAGCTGATGATGATGATGATGATATTACATCCAGTAAATGAACACACACACACAGATGGGGGGAGAAAGAGAGATAAATGAGAGAGAGAGAGTGAAAGCAATAAATCACATATTTACTGTAACATTCACAAGTAAATACTCACAGAATAATGTAGAGTACAGCTATTAACTTCTTACATTATACTAGGTCACAGATGTAGGAGGTACAGTCACCAGTTTCCTTCCTCAAGTCTCTGCCTTCCCTAACTCAAGAGCAGAGTCACGTGCCCATTTACCACTTAGCACAAAATCATTAAGGTGCTCCTGCAGTGATGCTATCTGTAACAACTTCTTTCACATTATGAGGCAGCCAGCCCCCCATGCCCAGCCTCACATTAGTCGCCTCATACATATCTGCCTGAGAACGGAATATTCCTATTATTTCTGTTTCCTTTCAGAGACCCTCGGGAACAAAATGGAGCTCAATATTGTAGTAGTAGGCCCCTTCAGTCATAACTGACTATGAGAATGCAACACTGAGGTGATAGCCCTCAACTGTATTTTTTTCCGTGTGTTCCTTTTTGGCATGTTTTTCTCTCATATGCTGATAATGAGAATAAATGCAGGTAATGATAACAGGGTTGAACCTGAAGAAGCACCAATACAAGATGTAGAATCGTACACATATCTTGGCAGCAATATAGACAAAGTTGGAGGGACAGACAGTGATATCAAAATAAGAATACAAAAAGCAAGAGGAGCTTTCATTGCATTGGGAAATATATGGAGATCAAGAGAAATCGGATACAACACGAAAATAAGAATCTTCAACTCAAATGTGAAGTCAGTCCTATTGTATGGCTCTGAGACATGGAGAACAACAAAGACAACTACCAAAAAGCTACAGAATAGAGGGATTAAAATGGTAAAACAAGGTTACCAACGTGGAACTGATGACAAGAACTAGACAAGTGCCAGTGGAACAAGAGATGAGAAGAAGACGATGGCAATGGATAGGACACACACTGAGGAAACCTGTTGATAGCATTACAAGGCAGTCCTTGTTCTGGAACCCCCAGGGCAAGAGAAGCAGAGGTAGACTAAGAAGCATATGGAGAAGAGAGCTGGAAACAGAGGTGAAAATGATAAGGAGAACGTGGAAAGAACTTGTGATGATGGCACGTGACAAGAGGACTTGGCATGTGTTTGTTGAAGGCCTATGCTCCTTTGGGAGTGGAGGGTTATGAATGAATGAATGCTTGTTGTGAGAGCTTCTTTTCGCCCAATCTGACATTCATTACTGCTAACACTCATAGTCACCATTCATAGGCACCATATATATATGATTTTACATATGGGAGGACAGAGTGGACAAACTGTGAATATCTTATATCTACCGCAGCTGAGGTTCAAAGATGTGTGCAAGAGAGACATGAGGGCACTGAAAATAAATCAAACAACCTGGGAGGATGAAGCTGCCGATCGCACCAAGTGGCGATGCTCTCTATGGCACCACTTCAGATTGGATGACAAGAAGCTCTCACTGCAATCAGAAGAGAGAAGAAAACGTCACAAAGAACACCAGAAAAATAAACAGCTCAGGGCTGTCACCTCTGGGGCGCATTTCCATAGTCAGTTATGAATGAATGGGTATTATTATTATAGCTAACATCCATTATGAAGCTGTTTGACAGCACCACTGGACTATTATGTTCTCATTTATTCATTTTGTGCAAGTTCTCTCTATTTCCTCTGTGTTATTCTTATGTCTGCATCCACTTCTTCTCTCCATGTGACTCTGGGTCTACTTATTTCTTTTACTCCATAATATAGACAGCCTTGTGATGCTATTACTTCATATCCTCAATATATGAGTTATCTTTGAAAATGGGAGCCGCGCTAGTGTAATAGTTATCACACTGCGCTGGCGATCGGGTGATCCAGGTTCAAGACCGGGTGAGAACATTTAATGGAGTGTCATCGTCCCAGGATTTGGACTGGATTAATTCAAGCCCTGGCGAGGACATTTGAAGGAGTGTTGTCGACCAGGTACTGGAATAACTTGAACGGCTCTTGAACCGACCCAGTTCTAATGGGTACTCTCCGAAGACAGTGAGTATCTGCCTGAATGGCGAGAGGATACTTGTCAGCGTACAGGGAAAAGAAAATAGGATACTCATGTAAAATCAGTCTCAGATTAGACATACCGGTACTAACCTGAGATTTTGCCTCGAGTAATAGTGGTACGTTAAAAAAAAAAATTAAAATCTTTGAGAATAATACGAGGCAACTAGTGTGCGAATGTGCACGTGGCTGGCAACCTCATCAAATAAAACAAAGTGCGTCAGAAACTATCACTGCAAGAGTTTGTGTTCTGGCATATACTACATCAAAGGGCCATCTGAAGTGGTGGCTCCATGCTCCATAAGGAGCAAAAAAAAAGGAGATGATTAGCTGTTTACACTGCCTTTCTGTGTAAACTGTATTTTTCCAAGGTTTACAGCATTCATCAGATATCTCAGTGAGCAATGATCCAAAGGAAAAAACAATGCAATGCAGCTTGCCTTTTCTGTGTGTCTATGTTCATAATCAATAATGCAATACTTGACGAGCACAATCTTTGATCATTATCTCTTAAAAATTCACTGTAATATGTACAAGATTGCATGCACATGCAGCAAGATTAAACTTTCATAATGCATTTTTATAGCAGGAAAGAGATATAATACAATGAAAGCTGCATGGAAAAACAGACGAGGCAAATGTAAACTGCCAGTTTAATAAAAGAGAAAATACCCTATTTAGACAACATCCCAGAAGGCTCTATACATGGACCTCACCAGATGGCAACTGCAGGAATCAAATAGATTACATCTTGATACAACAAAGATGGAGGTCAGGTATATCATCTACAAAGACACTACCAGGAGCAGATTGTGATTCAGATCATGAGCTACTAATTCCAGATTTTAAGTTAAAATTGAAAAAAGTGATGAAAGGTGCTCTACCTCTCCGTCTCGATGTAAGAGCCATACCACCTGAATATAACATAGAAGTACAAAACAAATTTGAAGCACTGATGATTGTACAAGAGGATATGACACCGGATGAGCTAGCCACACATGTGAGAGATATTCTCATCACATCAGCAGAAAACATGATCCCTAGAAAAGTGCATAAGAAGCAGATATACATCACGGAGGAAACATTGAGGCCCATAGAGGAAAGAAGAAAATTGAAGCAAACAGGGGTAGAACGGAACAGTGACAAATACAAAAACTGCACAAAAAACATCAGGAGAGAGATTAGGAAAGACAAGAAACAGTACATAACGAATACCTGCAATAGAATAGAAGAGCTGCAATTTCAGGGAAAAGATGGGGATATGTTTAAGGAAATCAGAACGCTAACAGAGGATTTTAGACCATCATAATATGTAATCAATGATAAAAATGGTAACATATTAACAGAAAGTAAGGATATATTAGAGAGATGGAAGGAGTACTGTAGAGAAATGTATGAAGATAGTACAAAGACCCCAGACATGACGATTGAAAGTGAAGAGAGAGAGCCAGAACCTATATTAGATGAAGTATGTGCAGCAATCAAAAGCCTGAAGAAAGGGAAATCACCAGGATGCGATGATATACCAACTGAACTAATACAAGCAGGAGGAGAGGCCAGTGTCCTTGTTTATCATGCACTATGTGTGAAGATCTGGAACAGTGCAATCTGGCCCAAAGCATGGAAAAGATCTGTGTATATCCCTCTTCCAAAGAAAGGCAATTTAAAACTGTGTACCAACTATCGCACTATTGCTTTAATAAGTCATGCCAGCAAAATCCTCTTGTGGATTATCATGAAGAGGATAGAAAGAAAGTTAGAACATGAAATACATGATGTACAGGCGGGTTTTAGACAATGCAGAGGTAGAGAGATCACATCTTTAATGTGAGAAACATCCTCGAGAAATGCAGAGAATACAATGTAGACCTTCATGCCTGTTTTGTACATTACACCAAGGCCTTCGACTGCGTACAACATCAGAAATTGTGGAACATCATGAGAGACATGGGGTTTCCGGCGCATTTGATCCATCTAACTGAATCACTATACCATGAACAACAAGCAGCTGTCAGAGTAGCGGGGGAAACATCAGGATGGTTTGAGGTGAAAAGTGGAGTAAGACAGGGTTGCATCCTCTTGCCATACTTGTTTAACATCTATGCAGAAAATATAATGAGAAATGTTCGGAGTGACCAAGAATGTGAACATTGCGATCCGTTCACAATTGGTGGAAATGCGATCCCAGAACTCAGGTACACAGATGACACAGTTATTCTTTCAAACAGTGCCTAGGGACTAGAACAACAGTTAATCCTGTCTGTCAAAAGACAGTGAGGATCAGAACCTTTTTCTGAACACAAAAAAAAACACAAAGATAATGTCCACAGACAAAACAAGATGCAAACCAAAAATTACCATCAATGATGAGGAAATTGAAAATTTCACAAATTTTGAATATCTTGGCTCCATAATTAACAACAATGGAGACTGCTCAAAAGAGATCAGAAGGAGACTAGCCATAGCAATGCAGAGGTTAAATAAAATGAAGAACCTATGGCATAACACCAGCAAATTAATAAAAGTAAAACTTCTGAGAACGTGCATCTTTCCGGTAGCAACATATGGATGTGAATCATAGACCATTACTCAAACATTAAAGAAAAAAATTGAATCTTTCGAAGCAAAGTGTTACAGAAAAATTCTCAGAATATCTTGGACCAAGAAGAAGAAAAATATAGACATCCTACACGACCTGAACATCGAGGAAAACTGGCTCATAAACAATATCATGTCCCGGAAACTGAAATATTTTGGCCACATTAAACGCCATAGTGGCTTAGAGAGAACAGTGATGGAGGGTATGGTACCTGAAAGACGAGGCAGGGGCCGACCAAGACGACGGTGGACACAGGACATTGAAGACACCTTGAACATGACATTGGAGGAGGCAGGAGGGCTGGCTAGAGATCGAGAGTCTTTCAGGCAGGCTGTGATGAGAGCAACGTTCTGCAAAGGACATGCTACATGATGAATAACAAGCAGCTCCTTAAATATCTGTGCATATATAATCAGAAGTTGTTACGGAATGCATATATAGGCCACTCTGTTAACAACAAGAAATGTATCTTCATAGACACTAGGTTTTTCATCTGAAATACACATTTTACTTAAAAATTAAATTAATGAGATCGAAAAGACGGCCCATTGTATTTCATTTCAACCCATTCTGTGCTTCATTGATGTGTATAATGTCCAGTAACATGAGTGCGTGTTATGTACGTACATAGAGGGTGATTGAAAAGTCGCTATTTTTATATCTTCATCTGTATCTACTGGATATTCATGAAACAAACTTTGGAACAAGGATCAATGGCTGCCATTTGTCTGGTAATTTTTATTTTTTTATTCCCGAGAAGCAAAATAAAATCTAAAACAGCAAAAAACTGATATTACAAGAGACAGCAAAAATTGCTGCCCACTCCAAAATCATGTATCAGACCGGCCAGCTCTCACCTTGAGCTGTAACGTTAATATGACACGGCAATGTATGCAATAGAACGGCAGTTAACTGTCTTTATTTTGACGCTTGTTTCAAATAAATTAGTTAAACAGTAGTGAAGAAATGACTACTTAAAAATAAGGGAGCAACTTTCCAATCACACTGTATAACCCTGAAGTGGTTTGCATGTCACACAGCGGTGTTGTTACTTGTTAATAACAAATAGTAAATTAAGTAGCTAAAATAAATATTATGTTAATAAAGCATACCTGTCCCTTCAGAAACCTCAAATGTGTGAGCTTGTGAATGAAAGGAAATCTGAAGGTGTTTTCAGTTTGACTATATGCACATGTTATTCTACAAGGTGACTAATATTAGATTGTGTATAGGGCTGGCAACCTAATCATGTAAAATGAATAGCCACAGAAAGTACCTCCACAAGAGCATGTGAATGTTTGGTGCAAGGACCAGCTTCTGCAGCGGTGGCTCTATGCTCCATAAGGAACCCAAAGGAAAATGATGATGACAATGATGATATGCACATGTGAGCTGCACTTGACTGCTGGGCTCTATGATCCCTTCATTTAATAGCTAACCATGCCCAACACTCACGTCTGACTCCCTGTTACTAAAGTAGGTAAATGTAGTCCCATAGCAAGTACTGCTGCAGGGATGTGAAGTGTTAGAGAATTCACTATACTAGGTGTCAGCTTTGTGAGCTGGAGTGGTCGGTTCCCTTACTTGCTGCCTTTGCTTTCTCTATCTCACAAGCAGAGTCAGGTACCCATTTACAGCTGGGTAGAATATAGCGTGGCACTACCAGATTTAGATGCTGGAACCCCGTAACTGTGCTGCAAGAGAAAAACGCTCTAACCACTTAGCCAATCAGAAGCTCCCCTATTACAAAGTCAGATATGAAAAACCTGAATAAGTTGAGGAGTTTAATATCCTGGGAAAGACAGCATCAACAGATGACAGTCCACAAGTGGAAATCTAGCAGATATATGGGAAAGCAAATGCAGCAATGATTGGACAGTCATATACAAAAAATATCCAAGATGTACAATCTAAACACACACAAATTTCCCCCTTTAATCCAGTCCATGTTTTAACAACATAAGGCGACGTCTGTTACTGTTTAAGCAATCAATCAGAATGTAGTTAAGTGGCGTGTATAGATCTTTTGATGGTTTCATATTCTTATGATGTATCACTAGTTTGTGTTTTTCTTTGTTATTGCTACAGCAATTCAGCAAGCCATATATCGTCAGACTATAATCCTCTTAAGCGAAAGAAAGTGCTACGTTGACTTGGTAATGATTTGTTTGACAGTCTATGGAACAGATGCAGGAATGCTAGACATATCAAACTTAGCTGATCAGTGGGCCCTGCCCTAGCCATCAAAGAGCAACAGAACTAGACCTACTGTTACACTTAATGGCTAGTAGAAGATAAAGCAAGAGATACTGTTGAAACATCAAGCAACTGTCAAGAGCTTTTTTTAAGATATTAATCCAGTTTTATTTTATTTTTGAAAATTACACAATGCTATACTGTACATATTATATGATTTTTTTAATGACCACAGTAAAAATGTACTAAATGTGCCACAGATGGCCACATTCAATGTGGCATTAATTCTAAAAGGATTTCTTTGATCTTCTAGGACTAAAAAAAAAACAAGTTATACTCCCTAAAGCAATAAATTGCCTTCGATAAGTTTATATTCTACTGTTAAATTGTTAGTGTCTCTCAAAACTCCATACAGCATGTTCTTATAAATACCAACTGCAATCATGTTAATACTAACATGGTATTGCACAATTTTATTTTTACAATGTGAATGTTTGTGACGACTTGGCCAATCTTCTCTTCATTTTTTTTATTATTTACGTGACATCATTTTTTCTCATCCTCAATGCATGATTGCAAAGTCTCGGGAATTGTCACTTGCGGAAAATCTCCTAGCATTCGGTATTTTCTCCTCGCTATTTTTAGATACGACGTCACTGTTGACCAATGACCTCGGTAGCGAGAAATCCGTTTTAATTTAGAACTGCTTGAACTTGGGAGAACCAGTTTAGGCCACTTAGGAAAACATCACGTGACTTTTAACATTATTGATTGGAGCGTCTAAAACGAGGCTAAGGTCACATGATGCACGCTATGGATCACGTGTCCAAGCGGAAATGACCCGCTAAAAGGCGGCAAAGCCAGCATTCTTCACTTGCCCAGGAAATCTTGAGACAGCTAGGTCTAACCCAGATATCGGCGAATTCTCGCATTATAAGCACTGAAGCCACGTGTCTAATTGCGGGTTAGCGTCCATCTTTGAGTAGGTAAGTGAAACCTCGCTAGAATATAATGTGATGAAATGTGTAGTACCTTGCAAAATCGACGCAAGATTGGTATGTTTGCTTTATTCATATTTTTGTTTTACGATCACATCCAGCCACATGTGATCGGGTATATTTTATGATCCCACGTGATATGTACAACATGTTCATAATAATGTATAACGGGAATATATATATATAGCTATTAATTTCCATATTATTTGATTATTTTCGACCCGACGTTTAGACTAACGGAAATTAATATTAACGATAATGTTGACAGACCGTGACATATATTCATTATAAATTATATGACGATGCGACCAGACATGAAGTGTGTGATAAAGTTGTCAGACAATTCTAAAACACGGATGCACAATTAATTGTTAAATTCATCATAATGACATGACGATTAGGCTAGAGGCACAGAACTAGAATACTGTTGCCGACATTTCTATGATAAAAGTTGGTGGGTTTAACTGACATTTATAATAATTCATCGGGTTAAGCTGACGATAAATCAGTCTAAAGAATTATAATACTGCCACTGGGGCAGAGAAATATAATAAAGGACAGACAGGAGAAACTTGAATTCAAGATTAGGCTCTAGACATATGATGTTAGAGACTAAAATCTGAGATGACTGGCAGAGGGACGGCTTAGGGAAAGACTGCTTTCTAAAGCTAGTAAATTAATGAAGCCGTCGTATTTGTCTTCAGTCTATGGTGGAGCCTTGCATGACAGTCCAATCTCAGCGCAGAATACGGAGTCGAGCACAGAGAAGGCAAATCCGAACCATTCAAGACCTACCGGGGGCAACGTCAGGAGACCGGAGAACTAACCACACTTCACTATCAGCCGGGGGCTGAAAAGCTAAGTCCACGAAAAAAGGGAACTCACTACATCAATGCCTAGAGTAGTCATCCATGATGAAAAACACTTGAATTGTCAGACACATAATACATACAGCAGACACTAATTCCATCGACAATACTATCATTCACCATCTATTCATTTTATTGCAATAAACCAATTGGGTGTATATACTGTACCCCACGCTTTGTTCCTTCCATTAGATGTTGAATATTGTCTATGTTTATCTTCCTTTATAAGGGAGGGGGGGGGGGCTCGTAAAATATAATATAAATTAAAAGATAATAATAATAGATAACTGAGAAGGGGACGACGGTAGCGAGAGACCAAATATCTCCTTACAATCTTTTCCAGACCTGTCGAGTTAGGAGAATTTACCCTCTTCGTCACCCTTCGGAAGTGGGAAAACCCAGCAGGGATTCCTTGAGCCAAATCTTCCACATCAGATCTATTATTTCCTCTAAATAATTCTCTTATCCTTTAAACGCTACGTGACAATGTTCACTGAAATGATTCACATAAATCATCATCATCATTTCCTTGTTTGTTCCTCTTGGAGCATGTAGCCACCACTGTAGCTGGTCCTACTTGCAGGAAGCCTGTAGCAGGTGTTCACATACTCTTGTAGCTGTGGTTTCTGTAGTCATTTGTTTGACATAATGAGGTTGCCAGCCTCGTATTCACCGCCTTGTACGACATTACTGAGGGTGCAGGAAGTCTATTCTTTCTGTCTCACCAGACACACACACCCCCCCCCCCCCCGCCCACTCTGTAAACTACATGGGAATAATCTGTACTTTTATATACCACACTGTAGTAAAATCTCTAATGATAGAGCTTCAGAGCCATTCTCAATCCTTCTAGATCAGGGTGTCTTAACCTGTGGTCCACGGACACCTCCATGAATGAATTCCGGGGGGGGGGGGGGGGGGGGGGGTGGGGGGGGGGGCTGTGTGTATATAACCTAAGATTTTAAATATAAAAGGTAAAGGAAGTAAAGGATCCCGTTACACGCCCGTTGAGGCATATTGGGAATATGGTGCTAGTCCTATATTTTCTTGACCATGGGCACACCAGGGATGATGTGGTCAGCATCACGCAGGCCGCCTTAACTTTCCCAGAGTTGCTCTGGTACCCAATTCATCAGGTTGGGTCGACCCCGGAGCCGTTTGCGGCCTAAATATCCCACCTCAACTGGGGACTGAACCAGGACTGGCGAGCTAGAAGCCAGTGCATTAACCAATGTGCTACATGAGCTTTAACATTTTAAATTATGCTTTTATGTGCATTTTTTCCCCATGAAGGTCCACAACCTTCACTGGACAATCAATGGGATACATAGCCTTCACTGGACTATCAATGGGGTCCAAAACCTTCACTGGACGATCAATGGGGTCCATTGCCTTCACTGGACAATCAATGGGGCTCATAGCCTTCACTGGACAATCAATGGGGCTCATAACCTTCACTGGACAATCAAAGGGGTCCATATACTTCACTGAACAATCAAAGGGATCCATATCCTTTATTGGACTATTAAAGGGGTCCATGGCATTAAAAAAGGGTAAGAAACCCTGTTCAAGACCAACATCAAGTTTACACTAAAACGTGATATATATACTCCACTGTTCAGAATTCTTTAAATAAAAGAATAACAATTCTGACACAGCATGAATAATAATAATTACGGAATCAAAGAGTTAAGCGATCGCAAAAAAGTGATGTATGAAATAGAGACAAGAGAACTTATTTATAAAATAAATGTTATTCAAAGCTTCTAATCATTGCAGCTAAATAAATTTACATAAGAAAACTAACAATGAAATAAAACTTGCACTTTCTTAGTACAGAAATGTCTAACATTCCAGTTAAGCTTTAAATGTTACAAAATTGTTAATAAATTAAGAGCACTACAACTCAGGTGATTCAATACAGACAATAAGATATTTATGCAAAGAAAACACAATGCACTCTAAAGATGCAAACAGCTGTGAAATACAGACAACAGCCAATACAATACGAAACTGACAAGCTTGTTAAACGTGACAAAATATAGCAAGGAAATATTGTTAAAATAAATCTCTGAAGTCACTTACAGTAATGATTTGCTGTAAATGCAAAACAAGAAACAAACATTTACCAATCAATAACACTGTGGACTATCAAATTCCTCTGTATCTGTAATGTTCCTATATATAATTTGTACAGCCTCTAAACATAACATTTCTCAAAGTCTAATCTTTATATCTTCATACAGTGTTTGACTGTAATCTAACTTTATACAACTTACTCATAACACTGTTTTTATACCTACTCTCTCTATGCATTCTGTTTGTGTATTGTCTCTATATCTCAAGGCTTCTTAACTTGTGGTCCACGGACCCAGGGTTCCATGAATGGACTCTAGGGGGTCTGTGTACACAACCTTACTTACTTAGCCGTTCCTCTTCTACCATGAGGTGTAGAGGTTTGGAAGAGAGAGCGCCATACTATCCTATCGGCTGTCTTCCTCCTGGCCTGTTTCCATTCTAGTCCTCGATCCTTCAGAGATTATCTAATATGTCTCCCAGCAGACTGGGTTGCCCTGGAGGTCTGGATCCCTGGCTCTTAGTTTCCCATATGTGTCATGGTAACCGATTACACAACCTAAAATTAAAATTTTTTAATTGTGCGGTTATGTACACTTATTTCTATGACGGGGTCCCAAGCCTTCATTGGACATTCAACGGTGTCCATGGCATAAAGGTTAAGAAGCCTTGTTATATCTACTGAACAGATACACAATAGATTCCTCACTTCCTATGCACTGTGTGAATCATAAATTATCCCCATCATAAGCCACCCACAGATTAGCCCCATATGGAAAGAAATAAACAACACAGGCAAATGTAACAGTGCAAGTCTTCTGCACAGACAAAAACAAGTACATTAAAAAACGTGAAGCTAAACTTCTGCTCTCACACGAGAACATAATACACATGATAGCATCCAAACTGTTGCAATTTTAGTCATCTTGCATGACATGCCTGAGGGCGTTGGTGGTCCTATTTTTGTCTTTGTCTCTATGGAAACCCCCAAGAACTGCATGGAGAACATCACTGTCATAGCTACATTTTTAACCCCAGGTTTCTTTCACTGATATGTTCCCTCAAGAGGAGGCTCCAGATGGTCATGTCAGTACCCTTCTACCACAGAGATGATTTCCTACAGCACAATGTTCTACCATCTGCTGTACTTGCTCACATTGACAGACATTCTTGTGTTCAATGTTTAATTTACTGAATGCTATTTAAGCCTAGCCAGTAAACAAACAAACAAAATATTTATCACCTTATCTCTTCTCAGATATAAAAATGGGTTCGGAGGGGCTAAGAGGTATGGCGTCCGCCTCTAATTCTAAAGGTACCGGGAACGATCCCAGCACAGGGAATATAATTTATGGAAATTTTTTTTCAGAACCAGTAGTTCTTAATGATGTCATACTCCACCTTGATTTCCTTGGTAGTGAGATCGGATGCCTGCCTAGCCTTCTCGGATAAAGGCAAAATAATAGAAGGCCCCATGTGCAAGTTGCAAACGTTAAAAATCCCTCGACAGTTGAAAATAGTAAAGAATAGGCCATATGGCCATTGCCCTAGCAAAATTTAAAAAATTAGGAAACCTACCCACCACAAAAATATTTAGAGAATGTGTGATTCCTGTACATACATATATACACAGTGGGATTCTCGCCGGTGCTGCAGAGTTCGTACACTATGCTGAAATCCTCCTAGTGTGATCTAAGGGAGGAGATTGGAGCACTGATGGAGTTGTCCATGTGCAATGTAGAAGCTTCTTAAAACCAAAGCAAAAAAAGAATACTTTATTGTTATAAAACTTAGATACTCTCACTACCACTTCTCTTTGAAGCTGCTATTTATCTTTTTTTCTTTTTTTTAAAATTTCTCTTAAGCTGTTCTGTCCTTAGTTTAAAAATAAAATGTCATACAGGATCATTTGTTGATTCATTCATGGCAATTATAATTGACAAGGCATCTATGAAGCAAAAACCTGGTAAACTGCTAAAAAAGCTGCAATAGTCTGAACAATAAAGAAGATGAGGAAGACATCAAAACTTTACCTGCATCAAGTGGGAACCCTTTTCTATTCATCTCACTTGTGCTTTGGCCACCAGTCTCTGTGTAAAAGTCTGTCTTTTTGAGATCAAATACTGCTTCAGAGACAATGGGGTGCTTTTCTACTGCAACAGTCAGCAGCTTCTCAATACGGGACATGACATCTTCTGTAAAAGGGAAAAGACTATTTCAACTTAAGAAATTGAGTCATTTCTTTCAAGAAATGAAATATTTAATTTCTTTCATATGATCTACAATTGTAAAAGAAATATATTAAATAGTGTGAAACACCTCCAGGATGACCCAGAGCTCACTGGGGTGGACAAAAATTAGACAATCTCTGAAGGGCTGAGGAGTAGACTGGAACTAGGCCAGGAGGAGGACAGTTGATAGGATAGTATGGTGCTCTCGCTGGCAAACATCTATACCCTAGGGCAGCGGTTTTTAACCTGTGCGCCGTGGTGCCCTGGGGCACCATGACTGACGGTCAGGGGTGCCGTGGGTGGGTGTGGATTTTTTTCGTATTTAGCTGTAAAGAAAACACAGAGCTGTGGGAAATTTCATTTTTCGTGTTTGTCAACCTGCGTGACACCAGAGAAATTTCACTTTTGATGTTGGCCAGCCTTTGAAGTCCCACTCCCCCAGTCAACTTTCCGCCCATTCTCCTCGCATAGTAGGTAACACGGTGACTTTCTGTTTTCATACTTCTGTTTTCATACATTTTTGATTGTGTTGTGAGTTTGATATAAACTATGGAAAGATTTTTTTAATTTGGCAAGTTTTAGTAAAATGTGATAACTTGTTGAGGATGACAAGGAAAATGGTAATGAGGAAAGGAAACGTAAGTATAGAAAATACGACGAAGGTTACTTAGATTTTGGTTTCACGTGCACTCTTGTGAACAATGAAGAGCGTCCACAGTGTGTTTTGTGTTTCAAAGTAGTCTCTGTCGAATGTATGCTGCCTAGCAAATTGAAGCGCCATTTAGAAAGTGTTCATAAGAATGATGTGGGTAAACAAGAGAATATTTCTCTAGAAAGCTGAGTCAAATGAAAGAACAAAAAATCAGCATTTTCTAAGCAGGCGACAATCTCGAGTAAAGCTCTTCTAGCGTCCTACAAGCTAGCATACCGGGTAGCAAAATGTAAGAAACCCCATAAGATTGTAGAAGAACTCGTTTTACCATGTGCTATTGATGTGGTGTCCATTATGGTTGGAGAGTCCGTGGGAAAACAGCTTTAGCCCATTCCTCTGTCGGACAGTACAATCAGCCGTCGAATTCAAGATTTAGGAGAGGATCTTAATGAACAGATTATAGACAAAATGAGGGGGAAGGACTTTTCTTTGCAGCTTGAAGAGGCCACTGATAGCAATAGAGATGCATTTAATCTGTTATGTGCGGTTTGTTGATAAAAAAGAACGAAATGGTGGAAGATCTTTTTGTAAGGACATAAATGCAGGTACGACAGGCAAAGATTTAATCGAAATTGTGGACAACTTCATGGCGGAAAATAAAATAGACTGGGCTCATTGTGTTGGTGTGTGTACCGATGGTGCTTGTTCAATGACGGGCTGTTAAAGTGGCCTACAAGCCCTCATCCGCGGCAAAGCTCCTGATGCTGTTTGGACCCATTGTATTATCCATAGGGAAGCACTTGCTTCACAGCATTTGAGTGTTGATTTGAATGAAGTGCTGCAAACTGTCATAAATGTGGTGAACTTTATTAAAAACTCGACCTCATAGAGCTAGATTTTTCAGTAAAAAATGTGTCACGATATGGGAGCTGAGCATACGTCTCTCTTATTTTATAGCAACACTTAATGACTTTCCATAGGAAATGTATTATCGCGCATTTTTGAACTTAGGTGGGAACTCTATTCTTATCTTGAAGAAGAAAACCATGTCAGTGCTAAGTGCTTTCTGTACACTGACTTCATGTTAAAAGTTGCATACCTCTGTGATCTTTTTGAAAAGTTCAACTCATTGAATAAGTCTCTGCAAGGAAGTGAAACTCATTTGATTCAACTTATTGACAAAGTTTCGGCCTTCAAAAAGAAGCTTCTACTTTGGAAGAGAAAAATCAATGAAGGAGAAGAAATGGACTACTTTCCAGGTTTGCAGCAGTTCATTACAGACAATGAAATAAATTTTAGTGCAGATAGTGTTTCTATAATTCAAGGACACTTATCTCAACTCAGTGTTCATTTTGAAAAATACTTTCCTGAAAACTGTGACAGGTTTCAGTGGGTTTGTTGTTGTTGTTTAACTAGAGCTGCTGAGCTTCTCGCTCTTTAGCAGCCAATACCAAGTTGAAGACTCCTCTGTATTATCTACTCTGTAGACCTAGGGTTTTCCTGTGCCTTTTCCGCCATTCCAAAATGTGTTGAGTTGAAGTGATGAGCTCCAGTTTCTCCAGCTTGGCTTGCATTTAAAGGATCGTCACATCTAGTCCCAAGCTAGGAGTAAGAAGTGTGTGGCATACTGTGCATTCCCCGCCATCCAAGGGGGCTCTCCAGCTATGCAGAGCCAAAATACTGTACTCTGGTTCTGGGCTCTCCCAAGGAATGGTCACGTCCTGCACAGAGCCAGTTCTCAGCTTCCCCTGCCTATCACTGGGTCCACAGTGAGATCCTTCTGCATGCAGTCAACCAAGAAAAATAATTACGCCTGGGGCTCTAGTGACTTCTCCAAGCTTAGTGTGCAATGCTGGGTTCTCAACAAGTTTTACCACAGGAGGAATCCCTGGACATGTGTGGACGATTTCAAGAGTCAATGAGGATGTAATTAGCCTCACAGACATAGGTTGACTTCCACGTACATATATTGTAGCATTGTACATAGCTGGTAGTCATATAAGGATGACTCCAGATATGCCTCCATGCAATTCAGTGGGTTCAAAATCCCTGCAGTAGTGATGCTCCTTCGGACTTCAGTACTGCAGAAGACAAAGAACTGATAGAACTTTTATCAGACTCTTCACTACAAGCAAAGTTTCTATCCATGGCATTGCCAAAATTTTGGTTTTCAATAAAACAGGAGTTCCCAAGCTTGAGCAAGAGAGCACTGAAGATATTAATTCCTTTTGCAACCTCCTATCTCTGCGAGGCTGGGTTTTCAGCAGTGGCTGTTTTAAAAACCAAGTTCATATCAAGACTTGATGTGGAGAAGGAAATGAGGGTAGCTGTATCTCAATTGGTGCCAAGATTTGAGGTGACTGGTACATTATTCATCATATTTTTTTTTTAGTTTTACTGTACAAGTTTTTTGTTATGGAGATTGAATCATGAGTGCAGTATATCAATGAATGATTTTCAGAAAATGTTAGAAAGAAACTACTTTATCTGTGCTGTTTTCTTTTTTATAGTAAGGGTTTTCAAAGTGCAGTTTGTGTATATTTTTTCTTGTACGTGTAATTTTTTCACAGATTGTCCAATTGCATTTTTTTTTAAATTACATTAAAAAATTACATTGTTTAAAAGCCTTTCCAAAGCTCTCCTGCTCAAAAAAAGTTAGACTAAATGCATACCTGTCAACCTCCTGAGACAAAAATCTGTACGCTGGACCCAAAAAATCCTTACAAACACCCAAAAATCCTTACGCAAAAAAAATATTAATAAATTATATGCAATAGCCTACAGTTTTAAAATGAGAAATGACGTATACAAATCTATTAGCATTTGAATTATTGTGATATAAAACATGCTAATAGTCTCATGCTGTTCTTTACATATAAAAAACTTAGCTATTATGAGGTACACTATTCTTTCGATGTACAGTGTTTTGTATTATAATCAACACATGCACTTTTAGCACTTTGCAGAATTGCATTTGTGGGCTTAAAGTCTGCACAGCATGTATCAATGTTAATCTTACACTGTAAAATAGAAGTGAGTGTGTCCGCATTCATGGACCTCCTGCAGTCTGTATGGATTTTATTCATCATTGAAAATGATCTTTCGCAGTCAGCATTGCTGTGAGGGAGTATCAGCAGTCGCTGAATGATGACTTTCAAATTAGGGAAGCGGATGGCACCAGTACTAGTTTTCTGGTCAACACCTTCCAGCCAATAGCTACAGAAGCTCTTGTTCTGACCACTATCTGTCAGTATAGGCACACACACATCAGACAACATACAGTAGAGAATGATTAAATAAATACAACGAACAAAGCAAACGGCTAACAGCAAAAAAAAAAATTATGAACAGAATATCAAATCTAGGAAGAAAAAACGTACCACCAAAAATGTACAAAATTATTATTTAAGAGTTGGTAGCCTAGACCAGTGATAACAGATTGCCACTTTAATAAAAATTAAAGCAGCGAATCTTGAGCGCTGGAATAAAGTAGGCCTGCTCAACGCAAACAAACTTTATTTTGTAGTTATGTAGGGCTTAAACAAAATATTATGACAATTTATCGGAAATATATTGAAGGGCAAGATATAACTGGAAAGATTAAGACAGCGATTAAATTGCAACAAAGCAAAACAACAGCAATATTTAACCAAGTTATAAGTACTTAGATTTTTTTAAACAAAATGGTGTCGAAGTGTGGTGGCAAGCAAGAGTGGTCGTTGATAACAGGTAACTTTAAAAATATGTCATGTCACACTGAAAACCGAAAGCGTTTGAGGCCGAATTCAAAGTTTTTGCCGAATTGTTGGGTAAAACAGGATTTGATTGGTTGCTGGGAGAGACCTGAGTTTAAAAACAGACGCCGAGATTCCCGGAATTAAAAATTTAAAAAAATTGGTTAAAAAAAAACCTGGGCTAGAAAATATTTTCTGATTTAAAATTAAACAAAAAACTTGGGTTGATAAATATTTTTAGAATTTAAAAAAAAAAAAAAAAAATTTTTTTTTTTTTTTTTTGGGGGGGGGGGGGGGGGAGAAAAATCCGTACAACGAGTCTGTACGGCCGTACACTGCTAAAAAAATCAAAAATCCGTACATTGTACGAAAAATTCGTACAGGTTGACAGGTATGCTAAATGTCGAAACATCGCTAGAGTTTTTACCAGTTATCCCACAAGGGAGCCGCAGAAAGAATGTAGTTGGTCAGGGGAGCCATGGACTCAAAAACTGAGTCCAACTTGGAAACAGATTTCCTGATTCTCTTCTATCTTTTCTACAACACAGTAAAAGATTACAAGACTGTTATTTATGTATTATTTTGATAAACAAATACGGTGGTGTTGCGTGCATATTTTGACGCACATATTACAAAAATCGATATGGCTATTTAATATGGAAAAAATATAGTCATTCATTCATTTGTGTATGAAAATGCTGTCTATGGGAAAGCTAGATAATCCATGATTGTTTTACACTTTTGATTATAGGAGTAATCGTTCTTGATATTGATTCGGCACATGGATATGACACCCATGTCCGTACTTATTTGTTAGGGCCAGAAAATATATTAATTTGCTTATTATGTTTATGGCCTGAATTCATATGTATTACATATTATTAGTACAAGTAGAATCAGTCCTATATTGTATATTTTTGATGGGTAGGCAGGACTATATTCTTGTTATGCCGCTCTAGCGGAAGTAGGAGTTGTCTTGACAAGTCGTGATGAGTTCCGAGGTACCGTTTACAATGGCGGTTACGCATTTTCCAGGGCTGGTATATTCTTCAGTAAAAATGATTTACGAAGTGGTTTTTCTTCTGTAGGAGATTGTGTCTCTACTAGAGCTTGTGTTAGAGACTCTCCTAATGTACGGTACCATGTATGATTCGGACTCCAGGTAATTCCAGACCCTATTTTTGATGATCTCATGTCAGTTAGACCTAGCTGGAATTTTGTGCTTCGCAACGCTAGGGTCACGTTTGTATCGACGAAGATGACGGGCTTCCATATAGCAGTTATGTCTACGTGAAGTAACTGGATTACTGTAGAACTGTTTGGAGGAACTTTAAGAAATTATTCTTATACATTTCAAATTAACTTTGGCTTAGATATACCCTCCTGTGAGTGAGTGAGCGACAACTCAGGAAGGCGGCCATGTTACATTCCTGTCATCATATTTTTGAATCACTGTCCAAAGAACGGACATGTATCTTACTATTCGGACAGTGGCAAGGAGATCTCAATTTTGATAGAAACCCCTTCCATGGTTTCATAATATGATATAAACTGTGAACATAAAGCAACTTTAGTTACTTACCGATCCGCCTTCACTGACGCGCTTAGTCAGATAGGGGATGCGGCCATTATGTATCATGACATTGGAAGCTATTGATGTACTACCCATTATTTATGAATGTGTCATGACTTGGGATCTACTATGTATGCCTGCAAATTGATGTGTCAACCTGTACCCATGATTTACTCATTATGTCCCAGTGTGTGCGTCTAAATAAACTGTGTAAACAAAGATTCCAGCAGTCAAGTGTATGAGTGATTAGATTGGTCAGAACACGAACAGTACACCATTCGCGTTAATCACACTCTACACTTCTACTCCATATATACACCATCCTGCGTCGGTTGAAGTGACCAAGTTTAGGGCCTGCTTCCCCTGGAGCCTTTGAGGGAAACTACTGTTTACAGCTGCCTTTGCCTTCCCTAACTCAGGACTAGGGTGAGTTACCCATTTACAGCTGGGTAGACTGGAGCATGCCTGATCTCAACAACTCTGTACACTACAATGGACATATACAGTAGTGGCACCACAAACAACATGCTACAGTGATTGATAGTGGAGCTTTACAGAAGAAAGAGAACACAGAATACAGTGACATTTTACAGAATGACCACTTTACATAGCACTTTACAGTGGTGAGCCAGATCCCTGGGTCCAGCCTACGCAGTTTTGTTGTGTTGAGAATCACATTTTACAGTTGCAAGAACATTTGTTTGACCACATCAACACCAGTAGGACAGCTATACAATCAATGTCAGCTTGACCTGTTCTGACAAATGTAGCAATATCTGGGTCAGCACTTGTTGACATTTGCCACA
Source organism: Oreohelix idahoensis (assembly GCA_024509875.1). NCBI lineage: Eukaryota > Metazoa > Mollusca > Gastropoda > Stylommatophora > Oreohelicidae > Oreohelix > Oreohelix idahoensis. The sequence continues at coordinate 56,147 of JAMPIV010021208.1, read as the reverse complement.
GTACAGTCAGGGTTTTAAACTAGTGATTGTTTATCCTGCTGAAATAGAAGAGCAATGTTGAACTTAAAGTGCAAATTTCATCGTTGGATCTTCTTATGTGCTCAAAAAAATTGAACAGTGTAACAATTAGAAAGCAAATCTATTACTCAATAAAGTGGTAGTCTAATTTGTTAAAGCTGAGCATACAGTACAATACATTACAACTGCAACACATTTCATTATATGATACACACACTGATGATTTATATGTATTTATGTTTATATATTATTTGTTTATATGTGTGATTGTTATGTGTTTGCGGGCCTGGATGGGAGGTGACTAGAACAGGAAATACCAAGTGATATTGGTCTTGTTCTGGCGTTCTATAGGGAGCAATTTCTTAATTGAAATTTGCATGCAACATAGTTTGCAAATATTTGGTTAGTTGTGACGACTGTTTCATATTTGTATTTGTAACATTTTTCTGTTCTTTATTTTTGTTTGATTTGTTTGTATAATTGTAGGTCTCATCTTTCCTTTCATTTCAGTTCTTTACACCCTTATGTTTATACACTGTGGCGTTATTTGTCTTGTTATCTTATTGCAGTTATCATCACGGTTTCTGTGATCATTTTTTTCATTTCTCCTATTTAATTTAATTTGATCTCTGCAAATGTTTTCAGATTGTCTTTTCTTGTTTGTCCTTTGTAATGTCTTTAGTTGACATATGACATAGGAGGTATAGTTGAATACACTTATATTATAGTACAGATCAGTACTTTATGATTATTATTGTTATAAAACAAAGTGTACAAGACCTGTGTAAGGCTTGTCTCCCAAAGTGATTGGTATAGGAAATAATATTTTCCACAGGTACTCAAGTGATCATTGATTACACTAAGTTATACAAGACCTTTGTAAGGCTTGTCTCCCAAAGTGATTGGTATAGGAAATATTATTTTCCACAGGTACTCAAGTGATCATTGATTACATTAAGTTATACAAGACCTTTGTAAGGCTTGTCTCCCAAAGTGATTGGTATAGGAAATATTATTTCCCACAGGTACTCAAGTTATCATTGGTTATATGATAAACAAAATAACCATACAAGTTTTTCACTAAGACTAAGTCTATGGTATAGACTTGTCTCCCATTAAAGTGAAATAGGGTAATTTATTTACTTTTTCAGGTTTCTGATTTAAGAAGACAAGATGTCTACATTAGATTACTTTATTGCACAAGGAAAATCTCTTGATAAGACTGGGAAAGACTTAGAACAATGGGCTGTTGCTCAATATGACAAAGCATTAGCTGCAGAAGAGAAAAAAGCTGCTGCTGCTGCTGCTGAAGAGAGAAAAGCTGCTGCTGAAGAGAAAAAAGCTGCTGCTGAAGAGAGAAAAGCTCTGGCTGAAGAAAAAAGATTAGAAAAAGAAGCTGATACTGCTGCTGAACTAAAGAAATTGCAGATGCAAGTGGAGGAAAGGAGATTTGATGCAGAACAGAAAAAATTAGAAGTTGCAGCAGAACAGAAAAAATTAGAAGTTGCAGCTGAACAGAAAAAATTAGAAGCTGCTGCTGCAGCTGAACAGAAAAGATTAGATAGAGAAGCTGAAGAGAGAAAAGCAATAAGAGAACATGAGTTTGAATTAGAGAAATTGAAATTGACAAGTATGAGTAATATTAATCAGGCATCTGGTGGTAATGGTAAACCTTTTAATTATAAGGTCAAGGTGCCAGCGTTCAACTCTGCCAGTGATGATATAACATTCTGGCTTGATAGATTTGAACATGCTTGTCGAGCTCATAATGTTGACAAATCACAGTATGTGCATCAGTTGTCTGAAAATTTAAAAGGGGAGTCTCTGACTAAGTTATCTTTGGTTGAAGAGGCCGACAAGGATAATTACGATGCTATTAGGGCAGCTTTGATAAAGAGATATCAGCTGTCAGAAGAAGGTTATCGTCTTTTGTTTAAAACAATGAGACCTGAGGTAGGTTTATAATTCTCAGATTTCATTTCAAAAGCACGACTTACACTCTTACGATGGATTGAATTATCCAAAATAGAGAAAACATTTGATGGTCTTACGGATTTATTGCTAAGAGACAAGGTCATGTCTTCGGTAAATAAACCATTCCTAGAGTTCTTACATGAGCGTAAACCTAGTACATCAAAGCAAATGGAAGAATATTGTGACCAGTATGCCACGGCACACCCTGACATGATTCTTAGTAACTCAAACATCAAAGAGAGTATGCCAGTTGCTTCGGCAACAGAGTATAATCAGAATTACTCACACAAATTCCAAGGAGCTAAAAATAAATTTGATAAAAAGGTTAATTGGAATAAGTATCAAAACCAAGATAACCACTCAAATCAGGGTTCTTCTTCGAAGAACTGGAATCGGGCTGATAGTCCTCGACACGCGAGGGGTACCCATAATTTTAGAAATTCTCGAAAAGGGAGTAGTTATAGGAACTACCCAAGTGCTTCATGGAGACAAAAGAACCAATATTACAGGGATACTCAGTATAATGAGCGTGATGATTATGATCATGAATATTATGATTCAAACCCAAATAGGGGTTATAACAGAGGAAATAATAATTATAGAGACAATTATAACCGAGGTAGATCACAACACAAAAGACATGGTAAATCTTATTACCAGGCTAACTCTGCACAACAGGAGTTCCACGACGCCGGTAATCAGAATAATGATAAAAAAGACTCCAATAGTGTAGCAAATTCCGCTTTCGATTTTGCTAGAGCATCTGAGTGTTCGCAATGCAAAACATTATTCGATCCAACCACAGTTTCTACTTTAAACTGCGGTCACCCGCTTCCCGCTCTCCCTGCGTCAATCGCGCATAATGGAAGGGGTGCTCTCGTCTTCAATAGAGGCCTAATAGATGGTACTCCGGTATCAATTCTTTTCGATTTGGGGTGCACTACCATCGGAGTGAGGCAATCACTCGTAAATCCTTCTCGAGCTACAGGCGATGTAGTCAAATGTGTAACATTTGGTGGCACATTGGAGAAGTACTTCACTGCCATTATCAATATTGCTACGCCTTTCTTTACAGGAGAGGTGCAAGCATGTCTCTTGCCGAATTCGATCGCTGATCTTATCATCGGTCGCATTCATGGAGTGAAAGAATGCACTCCACAGCAAATTTCTAATTGGGAAAATGTTAATATGCAATCTGCTAATGCAGTAATCATTAGGGCTCAAGCTCTTAATATGCCGCAATCTTCAAATTCTGAAGATAATGATGCGCAGATCCAAGATGATCCCTTGGAGATTTCCCATGATTCCTTTATAAAACAGCAGGAAGATGATCCTACTCTAAAGAAATTCTTTACTCTGGCAACAAAAGGTGATCCGAATAAGGATACAAATCGTAAATCTTGGATTACGATGAAGAATGGCGTACTTGTACGTATGGTACAAGACTCCGCTAAGTCCATTCATTCTCAAATCCTTGTGCCTAAAAATATGAGAGTTAAAATCTTACAGCACGCTCATGATTCGCAGTGTGCTGGACATATGGGTTTTTCACGCACTAAAGCTAGAGTTCTTGAATCTTTCTTTTGGCCTGCTGTGAATAAGGACATACGAATCTATTGTCGATCTTGTAAAGTATGTCAAGAGATTAAATCCAGAGGTCCACGCCATGATGCACCTATTCAGGCTGCAGACATTCCCATTCGACCATTTCAAAAAATGGCGATAGACATCATTGGTCCATTTAAGATAAAGTCTGCTAGAGGACACCAATTTATTTTGACGTGTGTTGATATGTGCACACGTTGGCCGGAGGCTGTTCCTCTAAAGAGCATAACTACTGCTGATGTCGCAGATGCTCTTTGGTTAATATTTTCTCGTCTGGGGTTTCCAACAGAAATATTATCCGACCATGGTTCCCAACTCATATCGGATACCATGTCTCAAGTAATGTCGACTCTTAAGATAGAGAGATCGCTGAGTAGTATTTATCATCCTATGTCCAATGGGATGGTGGAACGTCTGAATAGAACTCTGAAAAACCTACTAGGTAAGATAACAGAAGATCATCCTCAGGATTGGGATAGGGTTTTACCCGCGGCTCTCTTTGCATATAGAGAGGTCGCCAACGAACATACAGGATTTTCTCCCTTTGAACTTGTCTTTGGCGCAAAACCGCGAGGTCCTATGTCCTTACTTCATGATCTTATAACTGCTGATAATATTGTCGATGACACAAAATCCTCTTATGAATATGTCATCGCACTTAGACACAAGATTATTGAAGCATGCAAATTGGCAACTGCTTCTTCTGAATTTGCGAAACAGAAGGCAAGGGAATTTGCCAATAAAAAGAGATGCTTGCGACAACTTTGTCCAGGTGACAAAGCATTCGTCTTGCTACCTTGTAGGGAAAATAGACTTCTTATTTCTTGGAAAGGTCTGTACGATATAATATCAAAAGTTTCCGATGTTGACTATATCATCGATATTGACGGGAAGCGTAAAACCTTCCACATCAACATGCTCACGGAATTCCATGAACGTCCGAATTATTTACAACCTGTTTTCCAGGCAACGGACGATTTTCCAGTCCAACATGGACAGTACTCATCTCTGTCAGTAATACAGGATGAGGAAACGAGTTTCTCGGATGTAAATCTACCTTTTCCAATGATTCCTCTTCACTCTAATGAATCATGGAAAGATGTTGCAATTTCTCCCGAATTATCTCCAGGAGAGCAGAAACAAGTTTCTACTATGTTAGAACAATTTCAGGATGTCCTTACTGACATTCCTGGTCAAACTGATGTCATTCAACATGACATTATTCTTACTGACCATAGTCCTATAAGAGTCAGACCGTATCCTATCCCGATACATTTTCAAGCACAGGTAGAGAAAGAGTTGGATGAGATGATAGAGTTAAAAATTATTGAACCATCCACATCAGCATATTCTTCGCCGATGGTTATTGTACGAAAAAAAAGACAATAACATACGTCTTTGCGTGGATTATCGCAAATTGAACCAAGTGACAAAATTTGATGCTGAACCTATGCCTTTACTAGAAGAGCTACTTACGAGACTATCGAATTCTCATTTCTTTACTAAACTCGATTTGTCTAAGGGATATTGGCAAGTTCCATTATCCGAACACGCCAAACCGTTTACTGCTTTTTCGACACCTAGGGGTCTATTCCAATGGAATTTCATGCCTTTCGGTCTTATGAACGCCCCTGCAACATTCGTACGCATGATGCGTCGAATCCTATCTCATCGCTCAGATGTCATTGCGTATCTTGATGACATCTGTCTTTTCAGTGATACTTGGAACGATCACTATAATGGGATAAATGAACTATTGTCTATCTTACGCGAGCATAACCTGACAGCGAAACCATCGAAAGCATGTATTGGTTTTAGCGAAATATCTTTCCTAGGACACCGTGTTGGTCATGGGTTCCTAAAAACAGAAGACCATAATACAAGTAAGATACTTAACATTTCTATTCCTAAGACTAAAAAGCAAGTGCGAAGTCTCTTAGGTCTAATACAATTTTATGGACGATTCATTCCGAATCTGTCCTCCATTATGTCACCTCTTTCTTCCTTGCTAAAGAAAGGGTCTCCTAATGTAGTCCATTGGACTCAAGAATGTCAATCCTCTTTGGATAAGGTTAAAACTATGTTTTCTACTTCACCTATCCTAGTATTGCCTTCTAAGGATAAGACATTTATTCTTCGTAGTGACGCTTCATCCACCGGGATTGGAGCAGCACTAATGCAAGAGTACTCTGGAACTCTGCATCCTGTGATGTATATTTCTCGTAAATTAGAGAAGTACTTTCTCTAAGGTCGGAAAACTTATGCTTATCATCTGCGCATTGTTATTGGTGCGTTGTGAGCCTATTGTATGTTGCTCCGAGATGTATTGCAAAAAAAAAAATGTACCATTTTTTTTCCCCGAGGGGTGTGGTAATCTGTTGCGTGCATATTTTGACGCACATATTACAAAAATCGATATGGCTATTTAATATGGAAAAAATATAGTCATTCATTCATTTGTGTATGAAAATGCTGTCTATGGGAAAGCTAGATAATCCATGATTGTTTTACACTTTTGATTATAGGAGTAATCGTTCTTGATATTGATTCGGTGCATGGATATGACACCCATGTCCGTACTTATTTGTTAGGGCCAGAAAATATATTAATTTGCTTATTATGTTTATGGCCTGAATTCATATGTATTACATATTATTAGTACAAGTAGAATCAGTCCTATATTGTATATTTTTGATGGGTAGGCAGGACTATATTCTTGTTATGCCGCTCTAGCGGAAGTAGGAGTTGTCTTGACAAGTCGTGATGAGTTCCGAGGTACCGTTTACAATGGCGGTTACGCATTTTCCAGGGCTGGTATATTCTTCAGTAAAAATGATTTACGAAGTGGTTTTTCTTCTGTAGGAGATTGTGTCTCTACTAGAGCTTGTGTTAGAGACTCTCCTAATGTACGGTACCATGTATGATTCAGACTCCAGGTAATTCCAGACCCTATTTTTGATGATCTCATGTCGGTTAGACCTAGCTGGAATTTTGTGCTTCGCAACGCTAGGGTCACGTTTGTATCGACGAAGATGACGGGCTTCCATATAGCAGTTATGTCTACGTGAAGTAACTGGATTACTGTAGAACTGTTTGGAGGAACTTTAAGAAATTATTCTTATACATTTCAAATTAACTTTGGCTTAGATATACCCTCCTGTGAGTGAGTGAGCGACAACTCAGGAAGGCGGCCATGTTACATTCCTGTCATCATATTTTTGAATCACTGTCCAAAGAACGGGCATGTATCTTACTATTCGGACAGTGGCAAGGAGATCTCAATTTTGATAGAAACCCCTTCCATGGTTTCATAATATGATATAAACTGTGAACATAAAGCAACTTTAGTTACTTACCGATCCGCCTTCACTGATGCGCTTAGTCAGATAGGGGATGCGGCCATTATGTATCATGACATTGGAAGCTATTGATGTACTACCCATTATTTATGAATGTGTCATGACTTGGGATCTACTATGTATGCCTGCAAATTGATGTGTCAACCTGTACCCATGATTTACTCGTTATGTCCCAGTGTGTGCGTCTAAATAAACTGTGTAAACAAAGATTCCAGCAGTCTGCATTGGTGCCTTGTAGACACAAGTGTATGAGTGATTAGATTGGTCAAAACACGAACAGTACACCATTCGCGTTAATCACACTCTACACTTCTACTCCATATATACACCATCCTGCGTCGGTTGAAGTGACCAAGTTTAGGGCCTGCTTCCCCTGGAGCCTTTGAGGGAAACTACTGTTTACAGCTGCCTTTGCCTTCCCTAACTCAGGACTAGGGTGAGTTATCAACAACTCTGTACACTACAATGGACATATACAGTAGTGGCACCACAAACAACATGCTACAGTGATTGATAGTGGAGCTTTACAGAAGAAAGAGAACACAGAATACAGTGACATTTTACAGAATGACCACTTTACATAGCACTTTACAGGTGGCTTCATTAGCAAAGGTGATAAGTAGGTCAGCCTAATGCTCTGAGGGACAGGCTTGTATTTCCTATGATGGTAAAAAACAATTTTCCCTCATCCTGATTTTGTTTATTCTTCTTTCCCTTTTTTTTTTTTTTGGTCTGTTCATATTATTTTTGTTTTTAATTTATTACAGATAAAAATTCCTTTTCCAGACCTTTAAATTATTTTATTTTATTATGTTGCTACTCTATTTTTTAACTAATGTTCTTTCATTTTTACTACCTTGAAGGTAGTCTCCAAAGATAAAAATATTCTTTACCTGAAAGGTTATCTGAAGTTTTTAAGATCGTTACAACACTAGAAAGAAAAATATCTCCATAAATGAAATAGACCCACAGTACAATTGCACAGTTACCAGACTCTGACAGAGAGATTCATGGACCTATGGTACAGTCTATTGTGACTCATCTGCATATAAGTAAGGGGACACACAAAGTGATAACCTCAACCTTTTGTGATGGAGACAGACCGGAGAAAATGGGTACCCACACATTCAAGCATTGTGCTCCAGAAAAGGGAAAAATATTGGTGGAGATCAGGTATAGATCAGATAAATCAGACATACTGTCAGTTGATCACTGATGCATCTTACGATTCTTTTTTGCTGCCTGGTATATTGGTTGGCAGTTTGACTTACTTGGTTCATTTCCTTTACTTGGTTGGTTGTATTACTGGGTTGGTTGTATTACTTGGTTGGTTGTATTACTTGGTTGGTTGTATTACTTGGTTGGTTGTATTACTTGGTTGGTTGTATTACTTGGTTAGAATTGGTTGTTTGATTTGTTGATTTGCATGCTTCATCACTTTTCAACTCCCCAAGGAGCATAGGCCTTCAACAAACTTCCAAGTTTTCCTGTCCCATGCCATCAGCTCAAGGTCTATAGATGTCCCTTTATGTCTGTCTCCAGTTCTCTTCTCCGTGTGTTCTTTAGTTTTCCTCCACCTCTTTTACCCTGGGAATTCCAGAAGAAGGACTGCCTGATAAAGCTATCCACAATTTCTTCAGTGCGTCTTATCCATCTCCGGTGTCTTCTTCCCTCTTTAGCATTTCTGGTTCATTTTTTTAAAATATATTTTGATGCATGTTGCATTGCTTAGCAGTTTGGTTCATGTTAAATTATTTGATCATTTAATTTTGTTGTTTTGGTTGGTTGGTTGTTGGTTTACTGGTTGTTTAGGATGAATGTTCCATGTCTTATAATGCTTATGATATGAGTATATGAGGAGGACTACAGTAAGACGGGGTAAAATGGTGGAATGAAGGGAAAAAAAGTTTTTTAGTTTTCCAGTCACTTGTTTTCAAAAATTTTTTTATTTATGCTTTGAATTTACTATGCACTTCCAGTTTCCGGTTCAGTGGCAGACATTTTAATTCTAATACGTGACACATATCAGGGAATGTTTTCTCTTATTTTTATAGTTTTATGTTTTCCACTTAATTCTTACTTTCTTTCCCTTCTGTTCTTTGTTTGTCTGTCCCTGATGATGGCCTTGTGGCCGCAACGTAGGTTTTTTCCAGTCCTTTCTCCTAATAAGACGTCTTATAAAGCTGTGTACTTTGGTTGGTAGCCTAAGTTAAAGAAGGTAAAACCCTTAAATTCAAACCACCGCTGCCTAGCGGGAATATCCATTTATGGGAAAGGCTTCAGGGGTAAACCCTAAGGAAAAATCCTGAGTTAGAGTCCCCAAGGCAGTCTAATGTTGATTCGATGTTCTGGCAACTCCTGCGACATGGCTGGTACCAAACTGTATTGGCTACTGCCATTCCTTTAGATCTACCGGCTGCATGGAGAGGGGGAACATGCTGCATGGGCAACAGCTTGATCTCCATATAACTGTGCCCAAGCTCACACCCCAGAGAGGACACCAGACCCATGCTGGCTTTCAAAGCATGTATACGCTGCTTAGACAGCGCAGACTATGCTGGCCTGGCCATGTCCGCCGCATGGAAGATGGTCGCATCCCGAAAGATATCTTCTACGGACAACTGGCAGATGGCAAAAGAACATTTGGGCGACCGCAGCTGAGATTCAAAGATGTGTCCAAGAGAAACATGAGGGCACTGGACATAAATCCAGCAACCTGGGAGGATGAAGCTGCCGATCGCACCGAGTAGAGATGATATCTGCTGCGCCACCTGATTGGGCGAAAATAAGCTCAAATAACAAGCAGGAGAGAAGAGAAAACGTTGAAAGGAACACGAGGAAAATAAGCAGCTGAGGGCTGTCACCTCAGGGGTGCATTCCCATAGTCAGTTATGACTGAAGGGGCTATTATTATTATTAAGAGACTGCGTAAGAATGGAAGTGGACTAATGTTTGTTGAAACTCATTATAAGTACCAAGTCCATTGGACAGTGTACAAATGACGCACTGCATATAATGGTATTAGTCTTCCTAGCTATCTTTGGTCTTTCCTTGTTTTGCTTATTTCTGGGGCTTTTTCTTCCTGCGCAAAAACATTCGCTTAAATCACAGTATTCTTTGATTGAAAAGAAAGGTATGGGGAAATGCCAAAGAGTATTTTCTGCATGGTGTTATTTGTAACAAATCTGGAAAGACAATTTGGATCATTAGGAAATATCTTTCTGCAAATGTATCATTAGCATAAGCTGATGAAACTGCAAACATTGCCGCATCTCAATATGTCCCCCTGCTCTTAATTTCAACCATACTCTTCTAGCTGCAATTCTTATTTAGCCTCATTCTGTTGTTAAATGTCCTCGGTGTTTTTCTTTGTTTGTTTGGTTTTTTTTTTTAGCTGACAGTAAAACTTCCTCTACTTTCTTCTACCTACATCTATCATTGATTCACTCTTTTCCATTTCATGTGATTTCAAGACTGCAAAAACTGTTACTCGCCTCCGATTAACACTTTTGGCCATCTTTTCTATCTCTGCTCTTGAGGCTGTAGAGTTACCATGGCTTCTTCCACTGTTCCTCTTCAGGTTCCCTTTGACCTTCACACTCATCTCTTCCCCTGTGGATTCAAGTTGAGGGAATATAGGGCCTACTAGTTGGCCGTATTTTTATTTCTATCGCCAGTTTCTGTTTAATCTCCAGCCTACTGTTTGTTGTCTGGTTCTATTTCACAAGTATGCTTTACTTTTCTTTATCGTTCTCCTTTGCGCTCCTTGTGAGGCATGCAGCCGCCACTGCAGCTGGTCCCTTTTCAGGAAGCCTGCACATAGCATTCACATGCCCTTGTAGCGGTGGTTTCTGTGGAATTTTGTTTGACATGATGAGATTGCCAACCCCATGCCCAACATCACAATACTTGCCTTGTACGATATGCATGAAAATCCAGCAATATTCATTTTTTGGTCTCTTTAGAGACTTTCGGGAAACACACGGGCCTTCGTTTCTTTTACTTCCGTTAAAATGAGTTACCAACATAAAACGGTAACCCTCAAAACTAATTATATCAGAAGACATTCATCATCTCATCTCAGCCCGTAACCCGTCATGGGTCGTAGGGGTGCCATGGTGGAAGCATCAGCAGACAGGGTCCTCCACTGCTCTCTATCCTCAGCAATGCGTACAAGTGTGGAAAAACCGTGTCCTGCCCATTCTTTGATGTTATCAGCCCAGGATTTTCTCTGCCTTCCTCTTCTCCGTTTACCTTCGACTGTTCCCTGAAGGATCGTTTTCGAAAGGGAGTCATGACGAGTTACATGCCCAAACCAGGCAAGCTTTCGACGTTTCACTGTTGACAAAAGTGGTTCTTGGTGGCCTGCATAGGTGTTTATCTTCTCTCTAACATAGACATTTGTTTTGTGCTCTTTATAGCAAATGCGCAAAATTCTTCTATAACATTTATGCTCGAAAGCCTGAATCCTTCGCTCCGTATCTGCAGTGAGTGTCCAGCTCTCACACCCATACAAGAGAATAGATAATACAAGTGATTTGTATAATTTGATCTTCACAGGAAAACTGATGTTACTTTTCCAGATCACATTCAACCTTGTCATGGCAGCTGAGGCCATCTCAAGTCTTGTCTTGATTTCTTTAATTGATCTTCCATCACTGCATATAGTGGACCCGAGATATTTAAAGGTGTTAACTTCTTCTAACGTTTGCCCATTTAACGTAATGTTGGTCGGAACATGTTTCTTATGGCTATTCACCAATATCTTGCTTTTTTCTATATTAATTTCCATCCCATACGTTCTTGTTACTTTCTCCAGTCTAGAGGTAAGGTCTTGAAGTTCTGATTCTGATCCAGCTATCAGATCAATATCATCAGCAAAACGTAGGTTGCACAGAGGTCGGCCTCCAATCGATATGGTTGATTTATAATCGTAGAGAGCCTCTTGCATAATATGTTCTAGATAAATATTAAAGAGCACTGGGGACAGGATACATCCCTGCCGAACTCCTACAGTTGTTTTGAAAAATTCTCCAATGTCGTTGCTTGCAAAAACAGCACTGCTTGCGTCCTTGTATAGTGCTTCAATGATATCTATGATGTTGGTATCAAAATTGAATTTTCTCATTACTTGCCATAAGCCTTCATGCCAGACTCGATCGAAGGCTTTTGTGAAATCGATGAAGTTATGGTATAAATCGTGTTGATGTTGGAGATGTTTTTCGATAAGTAATCTAATATTGAAGATTTGTTCTGAGGTACTTCTTTTTGGTCTAAAGCCTTCCTCTGACAAGATTTCTTCTGATTTCTGTTTTATTCTGTTCAAAAGTATCCTTAACATCACCTTACTTGGATGACTAATAAGGCTAATGGTTCTGTAGTTCTTGCACATTTTTAGATTTCCTTTCTTTGGAAGCGGTATTACTAATGACTGCGTCCATTCTTTTGGCCATTTTTTTGTACTCCATATCTTCTGGCAAATTGTTGTCATGATTTTTACTATATCTGGTCCTCCATATTTCAAGAGCTCTGCTGGGATATTATCCACACCCGGTGACTTCCCTCCTTTCATCGAACATATAGCCTCTTCCACTTCTTCCCGTAATATTGCTGCATTTCCGAGTTCCCTGTTTTCGCACTTAATGTTGTTTAATATGCCTAAGTTAGTGTCAAGTTTACAGTTATATAATTCTTTACAGAAGACATTAACGTAAGCAATAGTTCTGAAATAATTTTACTCACTGCGATGTATAATAGCACCTAATCATTCTGAATAAGTCGCAACCCGTATTATGAAACGGTTTGTTAAATAATAACTTAGGCCTAATCAAACGCACAGCTGTGAGACTAGGGCCCTTAGGCTACAGTTTTGGTGTGCCGCACATCGTACGGACATGTCCACAATTTGATGGTAGGGATGCAGATAACTCAGTTACAAAGGAAATACATGAATTAGAGAATAACAGTTCAAAATATAAAACACATAGTTTCTCTTTAACAAGGTGAGGATGCTACTTTTCAAGCTGGCAGACCTTATTTAGCAACGGGACAATGCTAAAAAAAAAGGAGGTATTACACTTAACGTGGCACCGTATCCAAAGAAAACGACTTCCTTTTACCTTTTCCTAAGGCATACGTGCAGACGAGAGTACGAAAGGGATTGTAACGTCGATGCAGTGTTGCCATCAGCGTTGTCACTCATAGGTGGATTCACCTAGATGTAGGTTTTTTTGTTTGTCCCGTCTAGGTGTCATTTTCCTTCATTAGTTGATGAACGCCACCTAGATAAACTATCGGTTTTCGCCCAAAAGACCGCCTACAGTAACTCAAGTCGCCCAAATGCAGCCGAAAATTCAAAATCTAGGTGTTTTTTTAAGATTTCTTCTAGGGGTTTTTTTTTTTTTTGGTTGCAAAATTTAGAGTGGTAACAGTGGTTACCATGTCCGCTGCTTTGTAATTTGATAGGGGAATTTTTTTTTTTTTTTTTTAAATTGATCTATCAACAAATGCTTAATATCAGCGGTAGATGACGAGGACAGAAGGTCCGCTGTGTTCCCAGAATGGCTACCCATATTTCCGTTGTAGTTAGCCTTAACCTAACCTCAACACTGTTTCGAGCTTTGTCAACCAGCTAGCCTTAACCAAAAGCTAACCCTGCCATGAGCTTTGTCAAAATTAATAACGACCGAAAAGCGCTGCGCCTGTTTTCAAAATAATAATTTAAATTAAATAACTCTCTTTGAAGCGAAACGCCCCCTTTTTTTTTTTTTGGCTTTTTTTTTTTTTTTTTTTTTTTGCTTCTAGTCTACCGTCCCCTAATTTAATAAATAATGAAGGAAACTTGTAAATAAATTTAAGGATTCGAACCGAGGACGACCCAAAGAACGCACAGCCAATTGTGGGACAAAATTGGCTGTACGTCCTTTCTCGATTTACTTTCATAGCAATGCGATGGCGCTGTTTGGATGGTCTTCGGTTTGATTCCCGGTAAGCTTATCACTTATATTTCTTTTATGTTGTATGGTGTGCCCCTTTATGTCCAACGAGTGCCTGGGAATTACCTATATTTATTTATTTATCCCCTACCTGAATCATATCAGCTATATAGGCGTTATATGTGTTTATAAAAATCACCGAGTTGTGGAATTTTGCGCAACAAAAATAACAGGGCTTATGTGAAAAATAAGGTTAGGGTCAGAACATCCAAATCCTTTACAGTCTAGTAAGTAATACTCTTTAAAAGAAAAAACACCAATAAAAAGGCTGTGTTTAATGCCATTAAATCAAACCACTGCAAGCACTAAATTAATTGCTCGCTTTTTTTTTAAGTATGCCAACTCGGGAGAGCAGGACGATACTCACTCGTAAGGTGAGTGTTTTATGGATTCCTCTGCGGGTCACTGTTTGCAGTTCTTCGCGCTCACCTGGTGTTACTCAGTAGGGCAAAGTCTAGTCCCCTCGTGAAAAAAATCGCGTATGAGCTAAAACGATTTCGTGTTTTCGTGATTTTAATCCCCTTTTTATCTATTTATTTTCATGGAAAGAATGAATGTAAATGTGTTAGGGCTATGTGAAATTCGATGTATCGGAACAGGTGAAATATATTCTGACAATTACAAAATAATTTATTCTGGAGGAAATTAACATGAAAGAGGAGTAGGCATAATAATGGATGCAGAAAGGGCAAGAACAGTAAAGGGATTTTGGGCAATATCAGATCGAGTTCTGTTAGTTAAACTCAGTGACAGACCAATTGATATCAATTTTATACAAATATATGCACCAACAGCAGATAGTACAGAAGAAGAAATATATACATTTTACAATGAACTTGATATGGTAATGACTCAGTGAAAATTTCATGAGACAAATGTTATACTCGGAGACTTCAATTCAATGCAAAGGTTGGAAATGAAAAAAGTTGATGATGTGACTTGTGGTTATGGCCTGGGAGAAAGAAATGAGAGAGGTGACAAACTGATAGTGTGGGCAAGCACACATGATATGATAGTGTGAAACACCTGGTTTAAGCAGCATCCTAGACGCTTTTGGACGTGGATAAGTCCAGGGAACAATGTTCATAATCAGATTGACTACATACTAATATGCAGATCAGAAGTGATAGGCTAACCGGAGACTCGAATCCAGGACCTTGCAAACGACAACACCGCCTAGCTACGGAAGCGAATAGCACTATCCTCCCTGTTAGCTAGGCACCACAAAAAAAAATAAAAAATATTTTAAACACAGGCTTTTAATGCACTAAAAACCCAAAAATAATTTTTCAAGGAGTTTATAGCGTGCAGTAAAAATGTAACATCAAATTGACAAAAAGCCTGGGGCGATGATTCTATTTGAAATTAACTTCTGCTTTATACTTCATTAGACACCAATGGTTAAAATATATATACTGTTCAAAAAAAGAAACGCAACTTTTTTGGTGTTACTTTTATAAAAAATATTCGCTGATTGGACATCAGTCAACCTATCGACTGTGTCCACCTGGTCATTAACTTCTCGTGGTTACATGAATTGTACTCACCTCATGATTCGTGAGGTCCTGAAAGAGGTCAAGGTCAAAACAACATTTTTGACAATAACTCTTGACAGGTTCATGAGAATCCCGTGAAACTTACTGAACACAAAACTCTCTGACCATATTATTGAATGCCTATAAAAGATTGACGCTCCTCGAATAAATTCAGTTGAAAATTCAATGCGCAAGTATGGCTCATCTCACTACAGAACAACGACTCATCATCATTGGACGTTTACAGACTGGACAGTCACAAAGTGTAGTGGCCAGAAAATTTAATGTGGTTAGAAGCACCATTAGTCGCCTTTGGACGCGATTTCAAGAAACTGGCTCAGTGGCAGACCGGCCGCGCAGTGGAAGACCCAGTCACAACTCCTGCCGAAGACCGCTTCATACGGCTGCGTCACCTCAGGAATCGACTTGCATCTGCGACCTTCACAGTCCAGTCAATGTCAGCAGCTCGTCGAATTTCAGATCAAACGGTCAGGAAGCGGCTTCACGACTATGTTCTTTGGGCTAGAAGACCCTACAGGGTTCCTGTTCTTAAGGACCGGCATCGCCAAAACAGACTGCAGTGGTCGAACCAGCATCGTCAATGGACCGTTGGGAATGACTGGAGACGGGTTTGGTTTAGTGATGAATCATTTTTTGTGCTCCAGTGACACAATAGACGGAGAAGAGTTTACCGCAGAGTCCATGAGCGCTACGCCCAGAACAGCGTTGATGAGGCTCCTCCACATGGTGGTGGAGGTGTACTGATGTGGGGGGCGATCAACTTCATGGGAAGAAGTGACCTGGTGCAAATTGAAGGACGCCTGAATGCCCAACGATACGTCGTTGAAATTCTTCGTCCTCACATCCTTCCAGTTCTGGCTGCACGAGGGTCGATTTTTTCAGCAGGATAACGCTCGACCTCATGTGGCACAACTCACCACCCACTTCCTCGCTGACAACTACGTCCAGACCATTCCGTGGCCAGCCATGTCATCAGACATGAACTCCATAGAACACTTATGGGATGAACTCGAAAGTTTCTTCATGCCAAGATTGAAACATCAATTCCGTAAAATAAAATTTTGGTACAAGTTTGAAATTTGGTGTCCATTACCACTGCAGTAATGTTGCGTTTCTTTTTTTGAACAGTATATATATGATGAGTGCTTAAGCGCCCCAGGCTGTTTGTCAATTTGATGTTAAATGAAGTTTTAAGAAAGACAATCTTGTTGGAAAGAATACACCTAGATTATTTGCAGTTATCGCCCATTTTAGTGATGTTTTTATACAAACAAGACATTAATATTAATTTCAATTTTATTATTCTTACGACTGATTATTGTATTGTCATGGGAAATACACAACTATGCCAATTTTCAGAGCTATTGCTCATCTGGAAGTGATTGAAAAATCGATTGCAAGATTTGAAGATGACAACAGGGTGACATACGTTGCGAATTAAAGAAAAGTCTGTAAAAATAGTGCTTCGTGGACAGGGGTCATTAGCACGATTCTCCCCACGTAACACCGGATTCTGTTGTTTTTCTGTTTTCTAGTTTTATATTTCTTTATTTATCATAAGTGCCTGTAACATACCTTTATGTGTGTATTATTTTTTTTCACTGTTTACAGGCCTCGGGTTTCCTCTATTTATTTAAATGTTTATTCAAAGCCAAAGTTGCATTGAAGACACTCAATTATCACTTCATTAGCGTTGGAAGAACTTTCTTCAAATAGTTATTGTCTTTTTAAAAAATTAAGCATTAATAAGCTACTTCAAATTACGAAAATTAATTGCTTCATAAAGATGATCTTTGAAATGCAGTTGACCAATTAGGTTTGTAATTAATTGCTGTTTGAATGCTATTTTGTGATATTTGCTTGGTATGATCTTGGTTGTGTTCTAGTCATGTGTAATCATTACATCAAAAGTTGTGTGTGTGTGGGTGTGTGTGTGTGTGTGTGTGTGTGTGTGTGTGTGTGTGTGTGTGCGTGCGTGCGTGCGCGCGCGCGCGCGCGCAAGAAATAAGAAGTCGGCCTACATATACTGCGCGTACTCCGTGCTGTAAGAATGCAATCATGGATATTTGTGCAATTGTTAAATAACATATGTTGCAATATTATCGTGTAGTGTTGAAAACTTCAATCCAAAGTAAATTGGCTTAAAAACAGTGTGTGCATTAGAGCGACTGTGTTTATGTGTGTATGAATGAGTAAAACACTGTAAAGGCCTCTTTATTGAAATGGTACAGAAAATCTGTCTCCAAATTAAATGAAGTTTGACGTTTGTACTTTTTAAGGAAGGTCTTATTTGTGTAAACTGTGTGAAAAACGAACACAAAGCCATTTCGCACTATCTTTTCCTACATCTTTCTTATTTTATTTTATCCCACATTGTGCTCTTTCATCTCACATTTGCTATCTCATCTGTAAACTGTAATCTTGATTACTCGCATCTGGTACCCAAAGAACCACATTTGTCCTTTCATCGGTGGTAAAGAAATTCTTTTGATTCAGTTTCCCACCTTGTTAAACACATCTGTAATCTTTATTACTCGCGACTGGTATCTAGAGGAACACATTTGTCCTTTTATCGTTGGTAAAGAAATTCTTTTGATTCAGTTTCCCACCTTGTTAAACACATCTGGTTACATAAGGAGAGCGCTGCTGACACAAAAGATTAGTCTAAGTCGTTTAAACACAACAACCTTTGCTTCCAGATGGAATACAATAAGCCCGGCACGACAAAGAGGCCTGTACAAGCGACAATGGACTGAGGGAACAAAGGCTTCCACCAGCAGTATAGAAGAAAGCCGGACACGCGGGACGATAGACAAACAGAAGTTAACGGAGGGCTTTGTGACAGTTGGAAGGCGGGTGATTTCCTTTGCATCTGTTTGTCATACAGCACGGCAATGAAAGTTGGTAGAGAGTAACCCACCCACCTTTAGACTGACAGGGGTGTCGCATAATGAGTTTTACTTTTATAGTGATGATATAAGTAAGGAAGATGTGTAGAAAGCACATAGACCTTTAGACACTAGTTTTCACAGATGTGAGCTAGTGTTGAGTTAACAGAAGGGCACAGGTTGGTGTCAGTTATTCTCTCACCTTTTAGACTACCAACTCTTGTATTTTTCTGGCGACGACTAACTCTTTCTTACTCAAATCTTTTTGAAGATGAACTGGGTTTTTCTTGGAAGTAGACTTATCTGCTTGGACGTCTCCTGGGCGTCCAAGTAGGTAGGAATTACCAACTGGATAACTTGCTTCAGTGGAGCTACAGTCCAAGAGATGACTAGGCTTTTTGTTAACCTGGTTATGAAGTTGAGTTATGATCAGGTGCTGACGAGGTGTTGAATGCTTAAATGCTGTAGACTGCTCAGGGTTCTGACTTGCGATCACCGCTAGAGGGTTTGAGACGTAAGCACTAGTTCTCTCTGTAGCATAGAGCAACTAGGCGGTTTATTCGCAACAATTTACAGCAATCAAAATCCAGAAACTGGCTAGGATTCTGCAACTGCGCTGTAGAAGATAATACAGGTAATCAATCTTCTGTTTTATACAGATATATTAACTACAGCCATTCTGGACGTTTCGTCTCAGAATGGTGCCTAATAATATTTTTACCTGAACCGTAACGTCAGTCTTTTCCTTAAAGGCGACTGTCCATTTGTTTACAAATTCCGGTCTAGCAGTAGTTTCACACTAGTCGGGTCAGTCAGGTCAGCCTTTGTTACAAGCAGACGCCTAGCCGCGTGCGTCCATACGTGACTGCATTGGAGGAATGATATTTCATTCACTCGTCCACTGAACAACATGGTTCCCTCTCTCGTTCACAACAGCTTTCTTTATCATATTCCCAAAATCATTAGAATGTAGTACTTTCAGATATCAGCCAGTCTTAAATCATTATAATGCATCAACAACATTCATAATACATAAATGCAAAATAGCTATCAATCTAATGTAAAGAAATAAAACCACAATATTAAGTATTTCACACTTTACATCAATTAACTAATCCCTTGATATTAGAGTTAGCTAATTAAGCGAATACTGAGAGTTTGCTTACCGCTCAGGACTTATCCACAGCTTAAGAAATAGAACTTTAGTAGCGTTTACTCTCAATCACATATACTGTAGATATGAGGTAGCTTGAGGCTTCTCTTCTATAAGCGTGCGTTCTCTTCCAACGGTTATCAACAAGTGATTTTAAAAGTTAGCATTTGTTCGCATGAAGTTAAAACATTTTCGTTCCCACGTCCAGAGTTAATTATTTCCCGTTTCTTGCTTAGACACGTAAAAAGATTTATCGTGGCGGTCTTCAGTTGACCACTGAACACGGAAATATAATACTCTGGGAACCACTGTTGTTTCGACCAAGCGAATAAATCGTATAGACGTCCCTAAAGAAATAACTTTTAATGCCTTTGTAGAAGATAGTATTAGGATCGTATGACAGGACTATTAGTGAAGACTTGAAAACCAGCAATAGAACAGATCGCAGGTGCAAATATTTCGTAGAGAAAACAGACAAAATGTAAAGGAATAGAAAAGTATGGAATTTTAAAATAATCTAGGCGAAACCTTCCAACATTCCGTGACAAGGGGACAAGAGAGATTCTAGGTACGAGAGACCAGATGGACTCTTAGCTATTGGTTGTACGGGCGGAGTTTCACGGCACAGGCAAGATTTGGGAACATATGGGCATCTTAGGAATATATGTACCGCGCAGTTCGTTAGAGAGATGAGTTCAGTTTTTCTTCAACATTGTGGTGTAGAGAAAATCCCTAAAGCCTAGCCTTATTCAACGCGTGTTGAAGATTTTCCTCTAAGATGATAGGCTGATAGGAAGTAATCAATAGTTCATACTTCACCTTCAGCTAGCTTGTTAAATCATCATCACAGTCTTCCATGCGTACACACTCTCATGCACTATATATTTAACATCATTAGAATCAAACTCATAGAGATCAATAGTGAGAAGTAGAATAAATGAAAGGCAACCAGGGATATTAAGTGTGAAAACGTACGAAGACTTGCGATTAGACAACATACATTTTCATACGACAACTGTTAACTGTTGGTCAACGCTAAAGAAATATTATCAAACAGTGAAGGACTATATTTCGTCAACGTTCTCAGTACGACAACAGTTTTCACCAGAACGTCCTCGACTTAGAGATACCCCACTCGACATAACTTATAACAACTTGGGATATTCTATGCATACATGTGAATCATCCTATCCGGGTGAAGCATTTAGAGACACATGGACTGTGTAGATTACTCACCATTTTGTAACACGTATCATATCACATCATCATCATTTCGCTTTACACAAGCTCATTCTTAATTAACTACTATTTAATTAACTACAATATTAATATCTCATCTGTGTGTTTTGTGTGAATCGTCTTTTACCATCATGACGTTCTAACTACTACTAACCCTATATGTGTAGATATTTAATTAATAAACCCAATAATCGTTTGATCATTATCTAGTTTGTTAATGTATCACTCGTGCTGTCGGTGCTAAATATTTACGTATAGGTACATTTCTACACTCCGATGAGGTTGGGGGCTTTTTCTGTTACGGGATCTCAGGGCAGAACCTAAGGTCGTGGGGAAATATAACTCTTTCTTTAAGTCACTAGAAAACACTGTCCAGTGGAAAGCATTCGCATTCTTTTCTTCTTGTCCTTATCTCGGATAGGCCTCTATCTTTTCTTAACGAGCCAATTTCTGGAGACCTTCTATATAATATCTCATAGGCTATTCCTGGAGAAAACTACTGTCGTAGTTGCCCCAATACGCACCACACGGCAAACTGAAAATAGACTTTAGATTTCCTAAATAGTTTACTGGCTGAAGTTGTGTTCCCTTTTTTATTACAGATATAGTTTGTTTAACATGGAACCAGAAAAGTTATAATATTAAAGTTATACGAAATGTATTGATATAATAGCCCATTGTGACGGTATTTCCTCCCCTGCTTTACAGTTGTGGTCCAACAGTGGCCAAAACTCAAGAGTATCTAATATGGGCTTCAAAGGTATCTACCTTCGCACAAGATTACTCTTGGCAGAGATGTAAAAAGAAGGGTGATGACACTTCTATTACAAAGGGAGTCTTCACGATATATTCAGAATAAGCGAGAACAATACTGCTTTGGCTGAGTATGTTAACTCTGTAATTCTGCCGACGCTTTTGTGAAGAATTTAAGCACTTCTTAAGTTCAGCTCGTTTAAGATTTACTCAGTGGAATTCTATTATTCTAGTATAGCTCTGTTTCATCCTTCATAACCCTCCACTCCCTGTCGTGGAATATTCTAATCCACATATATAAATTATTAGGTAAATATGAAGCCTAACAAATAAAATTAATAAAGAGAAGAGCAATGGAAAAATAACAGTGCTGTCACAAAGAAGGTACTCGAAATCCCCCTTGTTTTCTGCTTCGTCTGCAAATTGTAACGCTTTCACGTTGATAGTAAAAGCTTACTGTATTATACCCGCTTTCTTCAATGAAACGTGTGCTGTATTTCTTGGAAAAACATTGAGAGGCAGACTGCGTAATGACCTAAATTAATCCTAACATTAATTATACTGCGTTACCAAAACGAACGAACAGATGGACTAAAGGATAAAGAGATAAGGGAGGGCTGAAAATCAGGAACGCATGCAACACGCTTCGCGCGATACACAAATGCTGCCATCACGCGTGTAAGACTACAAGCACTAACTTTTTCGGACGGACAGTGATAAATTCACTACCCTTCCCAGAGTTAGGTTTTAAAATCACAAAAAACGCTTATTAGGAAAGATAACAATAGATGGGTTTACGGTTGAAAACATAACAGTACCCAGACAGCACATCTTCGAAACAGGAGGTAGAAAATACATATTTTGAACGCAGCCACGTAGCTCTTTTAAATTTGGATATTTGGGTTCCTTAGGGCTTGCTGACAAAGAATATGTAAAACGTTACGCAAATAGTCCAGGAATTAATAAATTATAACCAAAATAAAATAGTGGGGATGCCTGACAGCATGGAATCATTTCTGCTCATAAAATTTTTTTATAACGTGTTTGAAAAAAATCTTACGTTACAGAATTAGCCTACCATGTAAACTCCAAATTGATTGGAGCGCAACAAATGAAAGACTAACCACGATTGGTCGGGCTATAAATACTATCTTTCGTTGTTAGGGGAGACGTGAAAAGGTAACATTTTTTCAAACACTTGTCGAAACGTGGCCTCATTGGCTAGACTCGCTGATATACTCACTTAGGAGCGTTAGTTCGAGACCACTAGTGCAAATAATCTTGATAAAGCAACAGTGCGTTGAAGCCAGCTCATATTTGTGTTAAATAAAAGCCTGGAACATAAGCAGATGGGAATTTGTGCCAGTAATTGTGCCAGAATTCATTGCTAATCAACGTATCTGTGTTTATTTCCATGAAATTGTGGTAAGCTTGAACCATTCAGTATCTTTTAATGAAAATTGAATGTAAATTGTTAATTTATGCCTGTATATATATGTGTGTAGTTCAGTGGCAAACAGGAGATAAAGCCTATAATGCTCCAGCCTGAACAGAGGGTGTCGGAGGGAAGTAAAACGGCATGGAATGGCCAAATAGTACACTGACACCTGGATGATTGATTGGACAGAAATAATGCTGGAAGTGCAGAGGCGTGGTAACCATTAAGGAGGTAAATACTGGTATAAAGTATTTCAGATGAAGCTGACAGTTGGCCTAACGCTCTGAACTCAATGTTTGTGTTGTATTGTGCTCAGTGTAGAACTAGAGTATCAATTAGTTATGAAGTAGAAGGTACATCCTTCTTGTTTTCAGGGACCGTGGTCTTGATGGTACTGAGCAGCACCTGGTCAGAGCTTTGCTGAATCCAGAGTCGGACAGCATACTCCTTGGTCCATTTAGCTATCAGTGAGGTGTCTCCAGAGCCCAGGGGAGAAATCGAGCAGAGGAGTCCTTTCCTGCCGCCATCACGCGAGATAAGCTGATTTGGCCAGCTGAGCTCAACATTATGTCCCCTCATCTTGAAATGACTTTGTAAAAATAACATTCAGAGGGGAATTTAATTGTCTTAATATCAGGAACTGAAAACATCTCCAATACTAGTCCCAAAAGACAAACTATTGAAGTCATGATGACAAATACCAACAGAGCTTGAACAAAACAAAACCAGTATTACCTCATATTACCACTACACAACTGACATACATAGGATATTTTAATAATATATGTCACTACAATATTCATATTGATAAAGTCTGTACATATACTTGTAATTAAAATTGATTGTGATTCCTGGTTCCTTTGTATTTGAATCAGGACACATATACCTTTATGATAACCATGAATACATATTGTTATTTGAAAAGTTATCAGTGACTCCTTAAGATATTCTCATAGAGTGTTATATGTATGTGAGTGTCACAGTGTTGTCAAGAGTAGTGGATTAAATTAAATTGTTTATCTGTCTGTTGTTGTGACTTACACTTCCTCATACACATACCCTAGACACATAACGTAGTCATCACACTATTCCAGAATAATTCTGACTGAGATATATAGATATGTGGTAGCAAGTAAGGTTATCTATAATACACTACTCTTAATAGATATAGATACCTTCACAGCTGATCTCAGTCAGTACACTAAGTCCCCTATAAATATTTATAACATCCCACTTCACCACATATATTGGGGTCTCGCTCTTGGGATTTTGAATCTTTCCCTATTAAAAATATTGGGGGTAATTCACTTCAGGGAATATAAGAATTAAAAGGTATCCTTGGGTGGAATTAAATAAGGTTGAGCTCATGGTGCCTGTGTTGTCCATTAGATATATTTAGAGATTAAATTGTTGGTTAGACATTGTAGAAATTTACCTGATAGACAATGGCGGACCTGGCCAAGTTTCGATCTGCTGCTGTACAGACTGCAAAAGAGTTAGGATTAGATGGGCAAGTTATGGTTGCCTATGTCACTACGGAATGTGACAAATTTATTGAACGCGAAGAAAGAAGATTAGAAAAAGAGGCCGAAAGAAAGTTAGAGGCTGAGACTAAGAGGTTACAGTTTGAGGCTGAGGCTGAGACTAAGAGGTTGCAGATTGAGGCTGACAAAGAGGCTAAAGCATTGGAAGCCGAGGAAAGAAGACAGGCTGCAGAAAGGGAAGAGAAGAAATTAGCTGCAGAAAGGGAAGAGAAGAAATTAGCTGCAGAAAGGGAAGAGAAGAAATTAGCTGCAGAAAGGGAAGAGAAGAAATTAGCTGCAGAAAGGGAAGAGAGGAAATTAGCTGCAGAAAGGGAAGCAGAAGATAAAAGATTACAAAGGGAACATGAGTTACGACTAAGGGAGTTTGAGTTTCAAGGCCATGCTCCTGAAAATGGTGCCAGTCCCTTTGCCTCTGATGCTACGGTTACTCAGGGAGCCTCAACCTCAGCTATGAACTTTCATTTAGATCATTTTGTTGAGAAAGACGATGATATTGAGAGCTATATAAATAGATATGAACTATTAGCTACCACATATGGGTTAGAGAGAGAAAGGTGGAGCTTAAAGTTATCTCAGGGACTTCGTGGGGCAGCTTATGAAGTTTTTGCAAAAAATGAGCAGAGGTGATCAGGAAAATTATGATATGCTAAAGCAGGCTCTTTTGTTAAGATATGAAAAGAATGCTGAATTTTATAGGAAAAAAATTTAGGAATGCTAAACTACTGTCAGGTGAAACCTATCACCAGTTCTCTGCACGAATAGAGACATACTTGGAGAAATGGACTTCTCTGGGGAAAACCCAAGATCTTAAGGAAATGGTCCTTATAGAGCAACTAAGAGAGTCCATGGCTCCAGACCTGAGAAAGTTTCTCATGGAACAAGGTGCAGAGAGGCTGGGTGAGTTGCTAAATGTTGCTGAAAGGTATCAAGCAGCTCAAGCAGAGGTAACAGGTAATAAAAAGAAACAGGTGGACAACTTTAGGGCACCACAGAACTTTAATCAATTTGATCCTAGGGATCAAAATAAAGGTAAGCACCAATTTGATAGGCCACGGTATGACAATAAAAATAAATTCCCACAATTCGATGAAAGGAAATATAATGAAAGAAAATCTTTCAACCAAGGAAAAAAGGTGGTGTAAGAATTGTCAGATGGACAATCATGACACTGACCGTTGCAGAAGGAAACCTGTGTATATGGCAACCCTTCAGGTCAGGTCGACCTCAAGACAGGAGGAGGATATTATGTTAGATACCACTCCAGAAGAGATGAGGAAGGCACAGGCTGGGGATAAAAACACTCAAGCCTTGTTTCAGAAAATTGTCAACTTGTCATACAACTCCAGGCAAGGGAGATTTTTACATGAAAAACAAGTTGATGTATAGGAAGACTGGAGCTAGATCCAAGGGTCAGGGACAACTGGTACTTCCTAAAAGATATAGGACAGACTTAATAAGGAGCCTACATGTGAAACCAGATGGGGACCATGAGAAAATAGGTACCATCATTCAAAAGGTGGCTCACAATTATTATTGGCCCAAAGCAAGATGGGACATTGAGAATTTTGTAGAAAGGTGTAGCATAGCACATGAGGGAACACCCACAAGTGGGAACATGGATCAGGACCTGGACACGCCCCGGGGCAAAATTAGGCCTGATAATAAAAAGAGATATAAATTTGATAAAGTGGACCAAATGGAATGGGAAGCCCCTTTTCACGGACAAGCTTCACTTAACTGTTTTACTATGGCCACTATGCGGAGAGTGCAAAAAGATGTTTTACCCCAGGATAAGCCGAAAATCCCTCAATCGGACTTAAACAAACTGGAGGAAGAGGATGTAGGGAGGAAATCTCTCATCAAGAATTTTAAGTGGGGAGAAAGCCCCAAAAGAATTGGTAGCGGTCGTTTTGTGAATGATAATTCTGGGAGGAAAAATCATCACTATAAAGCTTCGAGTGGAAGAGACCATACCGGTGCATGGACAAATAGGTCCACACAATTAAAGGTCCATATGTAGCTATGTTAAGAACGTGGACTGATGAAAAGGCAGAGGAAAACATTACATCTTCATACCAATATGTGAATGAGCTGACCACTCGGTTAAAAACTGGCTGGAAACTTGCCAATGAAAATTTGAAACAAGCCAGGAAGAAACATGCTGCCTATTATAACAGGAAGGCGAAAGACAGAGATTTGGCTGTGGGAGAGAAAGTACTGCTTCTTTTGCCTGGGAGTCAGAATAAGTTACAAATTGGATGGCAGGGTCCATATACAGTTCTAGAGAAGGTGTCTAGAACAAATTATAAGATAGATAAGAAGGGGAAAGAAAAAATCTATCATGTGAATCTCCTGAAGAAATATTTGGAAAGAGAACATCAGGAAGAGACACACTTGTTGACCTTGTCCATCGCCATGGAGATGTAAAAGGAACCACTTTCATCATTTGAATATCCATTACACCCCTGTGAGACAGCAGCACAGGTGAAAATCAGTACACATTTAACGAAAACTCAGAAAGAGAGAGTGCAACAGGTTCTAAATGATCATGCAGAGGTGTTAACAGACCGACCAGGGCATACAAACCTATTGGAATATGATATGAAACTAATAGACTCCACACCTGTCTGTATGAAACCACATTCGATTCCGTTTGCTAAGGAGAAAGCTTTGAAGGAAGAGATAGACTATCTGTTGAAGGAAGGAATTATTTCGCACAGTGAATCTTCGTATAGTTCCGGTGTTGTACTGTTAAGGAAGCCCTCTGGAGAACATAGACTCTGTATAGATTACAGGAGACTGAATGCTATTACAGAAGGACAGGTGGATCCATTGCCGGATACAAATCAGCTGTTTGCCAGGCTAAATAAAGCTAAATATTTCTCAAAAGTGGATCTGAGTAAAGGATACTATCAGATTCCAGTAAAGCCTGAGGTTAGACCATACCTAGCTTTTAGTACCTCAGAAGGACACTATGAGTTTAATAGATTGCCATTTGGATTGAAGAATGCGCCTAGTGTCTTCTCTAGAATGATGAGAAAATTATTGGATCCTCTGAATAATCCCTGTATAACAAATTTTATGGATGATATCCTTATAGCAACAGAAACATTTGAGGAACACATTGACTCTCTGAACATGCTGTTTGATCGACTTAGGGAGGCAAATTTAACAGCCCGACCAACCAAATGTTGCGTTGGATGTAAAGAATTGGAATTTTGGGACACACAGTTTATCAGGGAAACATGACCCCTGACCCAAAGAATTTAGAGAAACTACAGAAAGCCCCGAGACCACAAACCAAGAAGGACGTGAGATCCTTTGTCTCATTATGTGGTTTCTACCAGAAGTATATCAAAAACTTTAATTCCATATGTGCACCGTTAACTGAATTGACACGTAAAGGACATCCAGATCGCATTACATGGACACCACAATGTGAAATGACTTACCAAGAATTGAAGGAAAAGCTCACAAGTAAACCCATTTTGAAATAACCTGACTTAAGTCAAGAATTCATAGTAAGGACGGATGCAAGTAATATTGGGTTAGGTGCAACTCTACTACAGAAATCAGATGCATTGGATGGGGAATTAAGCCCAGTGGCATATGCTAGCAGAAAGTTGAATAAAGCTGAAATCAACTACTCAACTAGCGAAAAAGAATGTCTTGCAGTAATATGGGCGATAAAGAAATTCAATATTTATCTATATGGGAAGGCATTTAAGTTGCAAACAGACCACAAACCTTTATCGTTTCTAGCACAGGCTAGGCATGAGAACTCCAGGTTACTCCGATGGTCTTTACTTCTGGCTCCATATAATTTTAACATTGAGTATATATCTGGAAAAACCAATTTGGGGCGGATTTTTTAAGCCGCCATCCGTGTGATGAGAATCACCGTAAACCCCAGAACTAATAATAAATTTCTCTATGTGTATATAGAATAAAGGACTGACATATAATGTCTGTTTTAAGAGGGGAGGTGTCGTGGAATATTCTAATCCACATATATAAATTATTAGGTAAATATGAAGCCTAACAAATAAAATTAATAAAGAGAAGAGCAATGGAAAAATAACAGTGCTGTCACAAAGAAGGTACTCGAAATCCCCCTTTTTTTCTGCTTCGTCTGCAAATTGTAACGCTTTCACGTTGATAGTAAAAGCTTACTGTATTATACCCGCTTTCTTCAATGAAACGTGTGCTGTATTTCTTGGAAAAACATTGAGAGGCAGACTGCGTAATGACCTAAATTAATCCTAACATTAATTATACTGCGTTACCAAAACGAACGAACAGATGGACTAAAGGATAAAGAGAGAAGGGAGGGCTGAAAATCAGGAACGCATGCAACACGCGTCGCGCGATACACAAATGCTGCCATCACGCGTGTAAGACTACAAGCACTAACTTTTTCGGACGGACAGTGATAAATTCACTACCCTTCCCAGAGTTAGGTTTTAAAATCACAAAAAACGCTTATTAGGAAAGATAACAATAGATGGGTTTACGGTTGAAAACATAACAGTACCCAGACAGCACATCTTCGAAACAGGAGGTAGAAAATACATATTTTGAACGCAGCCACGTAGCTCTTTTAAATTTGGATATTTGGGTTCCTTAGGGCTTGCTGACAAAGAATATGTAAAACGTTACGCAAATAGTCCAAGAATTAATAAATTATAACCAAAATAAAATAGTGGGGATGCCTGACAGCATGGAATCATTTCTGCTCATAAAATTTTTTTATAACGTGTTTGAAAAAAAATCTTACGTTACAGAATTAGCCTACCATGTAAACTCCAAATTGATTGGAGCGCAACAAATGAAAGACTAACCACGATTGGTCGGGCTATAAATACTATCTTTCGTTGTTAGGGGAGACGTGAAAAGGTAACATTTTTTCAAACACTTGTCGAAACGTGGCCTCATTGGCTAGACTCGCTGATATACTCACTTAGGAGCGTTAGTTCGAGACCACTAGTGCAAATAATCTTGATAAAGCAACAGTGCGTTGAAGCCAGCTCATATTTGTGTTAAATAAAAGCCTGGAACATAAGCAGATGGGAATTTGTGCCAGTAATTGTGCCAGAATTCATTGCTAATCAACGTATCTGTGTTTATTTCCATGAAATTGTGGTAAGCTTGAACCATTCAGTATCTTTTAATGAAAATTGAATGTAAATTGTTAATTTATGCCTGTATATATATATGTGTAGTTCAGTGGCAAACAGGAGATAAAGCCTATAATGCTCCAGCCTGAACAGAGGGTGTCGGAGGGAAGTAAAACGGCATGGAATGGCCAAATAGTACACTGACACCTGGATGATTGATTAGACAGAAATAATGCTGGAAGTGCAGAGGCGTGGCAACCATTAAGGAGGTAAATACTGGTATAAAGTATTTCAGATGAAGCTGACAGTTGGCCTAACGCTCTGAACTCAATGTTTGTGTTGTATTGTGCTCAGTGTAGAACTAGAGTATCAATTAGTTATGAAGTAGAAGGTACATCCTTCTTGTTTTCAGGGACCGTGGTCTTGATGGTACTGAGCAGCACCTGGTCAGAGCTTTGCTGAATCCAGAGTCGGACAGCATACTCCTTGGTCTTTTTAGCTATCAGTGAGGTGTCTCCAGAGCCCAGGGGAGAATTCGAGCAGAGGAGTCCTTTCCTGCCGCCATCACGCAAGATAAGCTGATTTGGCCAGCTGAGCTCAACATTATGTCCCCTCATCTTGAAATGACTTTGTAAAAATAACATTCAGAGGGGAATTTAATTGTCTTAATATCAGGAACTGAGAACATCTCCAATACTAGTCCCAAAAGACAAACTATTGAAGTCATGATGACAAATACCAACAGAGCTTGAACAAAACAAAACCAGTATTACCTCATATTACCACTACACAACTGACACACATAGGATATTTTAATAATATATGTCACTACAATATTCATATTGATAAAGTCTGTACATATACTTGTAATTAAAATTGATTGTGATTCCTGGTTCCTTTGTATTTGAATCAGGACACATATACCTTTATGATAACCATGAATACATATTGTTATTTGAAAAGTTATCAGTGATTCCTTAAGATATTCTCATAGAGTGTTATATGTATGTGAGTGTCACAGTGTTGTCAAGAGTAGTGGATTAAATTAAATTGTTTATCTGTCTGTTGTTGTGACTTACACTTCCTCATACACATACCCTAGACACATAACGTAGTCATCACACTATTCCAGAATAATTCTGACTGAGATATATAGATATGTGGTAGCAAGTAAGGTTATCTATAATACACTACTCTTAATAGATATAGATACCTTCACAGCTGATCTCAGTCAGTACACTAAGTCCCCTATAAATATTTATAACATCCCACTTCACCACACTCCCAAAGGAGCATAGGCCTTCAACAAACACATGCCAAGTCCTCCTGTCACGTGCCATCATCTCAAGTTCTTTCCACGTTCTCCTCGTCATTTTCACCTCTGTTTCCAGCTCTCTTCTCCATGTGCTTCTTGGTCTACCTCTGCCTCTCTTGCCCTGGGGGTTCCAGAACAAGGACTGCCTTGTAATGCTATCAACAGGTCTCCTCAGTGTGTGTCCAATCCATCGCCATCGTCTTCTTCTCATCTCTTGTTCCACTGGCACTTGTCTAGTTTTTGTCCTCAGTTCCAAGTTGGTAACCTTGTCATACCATTTCAATCCCTCTATTCTACGCAAGCACCCATTTATGAAAGTCTGTAGCTTTTTGGTTGTTGTCTTTGTTGTTCTCCGTGTCTCAGAGCCATACAATAGGGCTGACTTCACATTTGAGTTGAAGATTCTTATTTTCGTGTTGGATCCGATTTCTCTTGATCTCCATATATTTCCCAATGCAATGAAAGCTCCTCTTGCCTTTTGTATTCTTACTTTGATATCGCTGTCTGTCCCTCCAGCTTTGTCTATATTGCTGCCAAGATATGTGTACGATTCTATATCTTGTATTGAGTGTGTGTAGTAATTTGACTGAGACAAACATGAAGTAACTTTAAAATGATTAAATCGAAGTTAAATTTGTAACATTACAAATAACAAAATTTAATAATCACTTTAGGTTTTTAACAGTTGGAAAATAATTTGAATAGTTATGGATCAAGAAAAGTTATCATCCTGGTCTTTAAGGATCGTGAAGTGTTACAAGAAGTTCAAGTGGCAGCATATATTTGAACTTAGCTGCCAAAGATGGTTCTGCTCTTTCGTATGGGTTGGTTCTTTTCACTCTGTTCACGCTCGTCTCTGATCAAGGTTGTCGGGGGTAGCTCGTTTCCCAGAAATGTCAAGGAGAGTCTACCACGTAGGTCCTTCGTCTTAAAGCTTAGGCCACTGTTCCCTTCTTGTTCCAGAGATAGTACTTTCTGCTGGTACCACCAATAAGCCAATCCTGGCTCATAGACATTTTGCTCAGATGAATAAATGAGACTTGAATCGGCCTCTTACACGCGTCTGGGGTGTCGTTAATTTAATAAGTCCCCTCTCTGACTTTGTGTGTGGTCCTTCAGTGTCCTCAGTCTCGGTTTCCTTATTTAAAATGTTAGAGATTTCCTGGGCTATATTGTAAGACCTGATAAATACTCCAATAACAGGTGTCCGGTATTTTAAGAAGGAATTCTGAATTCTAATTCGTCACTGTAGCTGTCTGGTATCTTGGCGAGTGATTTCTCAAGTGAAATAGCTTGAGAAAATGATCAGATTATATTCACTGCCTTCCCACGCCTTGGTTTGTTATGAGCTATCAAAAAACTCCAATCATATTCAAACAGGCGGGTTATGGGTAAATTTCAAAATATTCCGACATCGGATAATTTTGAACGTAAGGCAGAGGTCAACTCTCCCATATATGGTAATAAGATACCCGATGCCCTTGTGTACAAACTTACAGGCAGATCGGTAAACTCATACAACAGTGTGTTCAAAATGTAACCATCATTACTTTATCAGATAGTACTCTTGTCATAACAAAGTAGGACAGGAAACGCTTATGTCATAAGTCTCCGCAGCGTACACGAGATCTTGTGCTAATCTTAGCCAAGCTGTGCCGCTCCCTTGCGACTGCGAGTAATTATCTCAGCAAATCTTGGTAGCGTAAAGCAAATGTAATTATTATCACCTACAAAATACTACTCAAATATCTGCTACTTAGCAGAAAAATAACGAAGAAAGAAAGAAGGAAAGAAAGAAAATTGCAACAATTGAAAGCACATAATAAAAATCAATTACACAAATGTACCGATACTGCTGGAGTGAAACAAAGATCGATAGGAGCCGCTCCATTGTCACATCCATAATGTTGACTCATTAGTCTCCATTGCACCTAATCTTCTAACATATTTTGTGTTGTGAGTCTGCAAGTTAATCTTTGAAGGACCGAGGATTAGAATGGAACCAGGCCAGGAGGAAGACAGCCGATAGGATAGTCTGGCGCTCTCTCTTCCAAACCTCTACACCTCACAGTAGAAGGGGAACGACTAAGTAAGTAAGTAAGAGTCTGCAAGTAAACAAGTAACGAAAGCAACGCTGACTGAGAGAGGCAATCATTAAAATAGTTTAGATTACAATTTTTTTTTTTTTTATAAAACAACATAAATACCGAGCCGTGTTGGTGGTTTGGTGGCAAGAACGTTTGCCTTACAAGCATATGTTCGGCGTTCGGAGGATTTTAAAAAAAATTCAATCTTCTGTCTTCAGTATTTTAAGAGTGTTTTTGTTCATTATAGTTTTCCAGCGCCTGTGTGTATTGACGGGCTTACTTGCTCGGTGAAAGGGGAAATGTGAAATGAAATGAAATGGACAGGAAAAACTGAATACAAGAGAAATGATACTGTTCTCAGAACATAAGACAGAAATCGCACACCATAATTCTTCGCCGTCATTTCTTGGCATGTGACTTGCTAAACCTACTAACGTTAGGATCAATCTAGCTTAGTGGTTTCCACAGTGGGCGGTACCAGCCCCTGGAGGAGTTTGTAAGACCTAAGGGGGCGATAAAAGAAAAGGGACCGATAATTACTTGACTTGACTTTGATCCACTGTCACTGAGTGTCACGAAGTGGATTTAAGACTAGAGGTTGCCTACCTAAATAGACTAGACCTTAGTGGAAAGAAAGACTAAGAAGATAGATTTCAGAAGAAAATAACAGTGACTGTGGGAGATGAGGCTATTGGCGTCAAGGGTCGAGAACCGAAATTGACTCTCCCTTGCCACTAAGTGACGTAATGTTTTGCGATAACCTCACTACCTCTAGCTACCAAGACTGGGATAAGGTTTAATACTTAACACCACAGACACCACTTACAGACAACATATAGGTTGAAGTAAGTGACTGATCCAGCCGGAAATTTACAATGGATTTTATTTACACCACACAAAAAAATTCATATAACATACTACAAAAATAGAATAAACATGCGTGTTCATACACCTGGAAAGAACATAACAATTAATTTCAAGTGATTAGGTAAGGTAACCCCACAGTCGCCCTCCCCTCAACCTGTAAGGAAGAAAGGTAAGTAATACAACAACATGTGAAGGAGGATCTCGAACACCAGATCCGTCTTTCTCCTAATCAACCTGATATCATGTAAACACACCCTAACTCCTACTGTCCGTCTGTCTGCAGACGTGTTTCTACACAAATGACGTGCCTACACCGCTGCTCCACTATAGGCTAAATATTCTCTGACTATCACCAAGCTAAATATTCTCTGACTATCACAAAGTCCATGACCAGAACCCTTCTATCACCTCCGACACAACTTACAGATGACTTGCTGAGTTCTAATGTTATGTTCAGTGTCTGTCTGACACTCCTAGTTCCTACAGAAAAAGCGACTCCTCCACTACTCTCCTTCTCTCCCTCTATTGCAGCTCAGAGGTATTTTTACCCTCTTTCCTCTGACTGCCGTTGTAGCTGCTAACTTGAATTGGCATTCTGGTTTCTCGACTTGGACTCTTCTGCACTACCAAAGGACGATTCTGGAAAAATCACAGGCCCCGTTACCCATCTCTTGGGTCTGGGCCGTCGGTGTTATTATGACCGACCAATCACGACACCTCTAGGCCCTGCGCCTAGGTTCAGTGTGTGCTTTATCTGAGCGTGAATAGCTCCGAATTTTATTAAGAACCTCTTGTTCTTGCTGAAGAAGTCTGTGCTTCCAGCTCCTTGCTCTCTTGGGTACAAAAAAACGTTTGCACCAGTGAACCCCTTGTCACTACTCCACTTTCTTTCCTGGCTCTGCCGACTCTTCTTCTCCTGAGAAGACCGGCCAACTTCTAGCCGCTCAAGGACTACTGTAGCCCTAGCTGCCACGCCTGGAAAATATCTGCTGTGGACAAAACAATAACAAATATATATCGCACAACAAATTTCCCATATCCTTAACACTTAACTCCCTTAACTCTCACTCTTCAACACTTAAATCCCAACTCTTCAACCACTTAAGTCTCAAATCTCTAACCTTTAGTTTTCCAATCTCGAACACTTAAGTTTTCAAATCTTCCATACAGCTCCCATGCTCTAGTATCGCTTCAGCGATTAGTAAACATGCCTACCCCCACTTTCCCTCAAATACTGTCCTATCGACACTCTAATCTCCAGACTCAGCTTAGGTTAGCCCGTCACAACATTCTAACCACTGAATGAACCTGTTGCCGGTAAATTCCTGGCCCTACTATTTAACAATGATCGATGTGTTTACCTGGCTACCAAAATACAATAGACTTCACCCGACAATAATCTCCCATCTCCATGAATTCATCAGTATACACATATGTCTATTAAATAAGGGACTAATTAAAAATCCCAACTAGACCCGTAACTGCTGACTTCAAAATGTAGGTTTTACCCACACAGAGAAAAATACACAATTTCCCATGCTCTAACATTTAAAGCCACTCGTTCTATTACCACAGCGTTACACAAATTAGTCCGCTGGTAATTTACACACACTTGAACAATTAAATACACACCAAAACCCTAGCGTATTATTCGCTAATATTATAACTCAAATATTGAGAAATCTTCACCCACGTGTCTGGAATATTATTTACACCCGATTCTGATAACAATGGACATTAAAATCTCTAAAGGAACTGAAATCCTATTCTACAATGCATGCCTCGTTATCTCCCTTCTTCTTCCGTTATCAGATTCACCCCACTAAAAAAAGACACGCAGCACGTGCTTCGGTACCCCTCTCTCCAAATCCTCGAAAATCACAATGAAATTACGTGCATCGTGTCTCAAAATTATAGTATTTAACATCTACCATCTTTAAGCTTTCATTATCTCATAAAAAAGAATGAATGCACTCTGATAATAATTTAGATAAGAGGGTAACTCATGGCATGTCCGTTATGAACTAAAATTAATTTAATTCCGCGAGCGTGTTTTACGCTGCACCATTTAAAATCACAAATCCAGGAAAAATTAGATCCCCTGTCTTCTGACAAATAACAGTAATATTCCAATTCCTACAAACAGCTACTCTGCGGAAACTATCAAAATTCCCTACTACCTTTTCACAAATTACCTAATTGCGCTGTCAGTTATATTCAATTAAAAATTTAGCATTGATGGCTCTACTTCTATGAATTAACTTTACCTCCTAGAAACAACTCTGCAAAAATCTTATAAACTATTAAAGCTTAATTAACTTCATATTTACCAGCACAAATTTCTCTCGAAAGAGCAAGTCGGCTCTGTGGCAGTTCTTTCCCAAGGCGTAGAAGTTCAAAAAAATCTCCCACTTCTGCCAGGGAACCCCGCTTATTTATTACCCCAGACCACGCTACGCGTGAGTCATAGCTAGGCTTTGTTCTTAAGCGGGTCGATCTATGAACCAACCAACGTGCCAGGAATCGCCCACGGTCATGATCTAATTTTAGAACTTACGATCAAGCGGAAAAATTCCGTTGCTGACCTGTTTCCACGCGCTTAAAACTCCCCCTCTACCCCCATCTGATTTCACCCTTACTAAAAATTATAGCGCGCTCACTGAGAAGAACCGAAAATGCTCTGCCATTATGTTACACTGGAAAATCTTCCATGAACGAATTATCTCAATGAAACAGCGCGCTGGTGCCAGTCTAAAAGTTAAAACTACCATCTTTGCTAGAAACCGTAATTCTTAATCTACACAAAAAGTCCAAACTCTATTATTATACAAAGAGAAATAAAAAAAACGAATGAGATAAAAATCCCACCGTAATCTTTCCCTGAAAAACGTAAATAAATGCAAATTTAAAGACTAGGGGCCTGTTGTAAATGCAATCACATTAACTTCTCACATTGAGCTCTTGGTGACTGTTGTAGACTTTTCTTTTCTTGTGTGGGCTAATATTGTAATTTCGTATCATGTAATGTTATTTCTTCTCTTCTGTCTTTCACTGAGGATCGTCTTATGCTGCAACAGTGGATTCAGTTTCTATTTTCAGATATTTGAGTATGAACGTTCAGTCAATAAACTTCATCACGTATTTATATTTCAGTGTTGTAGTAGTATGTCTTTCAATTTCTTATTGATATGACAGAGTTGTATTATTCCCACCAATACGTTGAACGTCAACGGTCAATTTTACATAACAGTCTGAACTGGAATTTTTGAACGACTTCATAGAATAAGTCTCGTATGGACGACTTATACATAGTTTAATAATTATCCATATTTACAGCATGAGTTATCGACAATAATATATTTCCACATTAGAGGAAACTTGACACATCACAGTTCATAGTATATAGTTCATCAGACATTGTGCGTCTGTTATTTTACCGTCATAATTATTGTCCATTAATAATAATAATAAATTCTTTAAGCGCCAAACACGGCGCATAAGGCAGAAACCAGTGCTCTCCAGGTTGTTCGTTGTGACGCCACTCCTCTTAGCTCTTGCACATTATTTAGGCCCAACGTTCTTCCTTCTCTTATTATTGTTCTTCTGAGTGTTTCTTTTGGTCTTCCTTTTTTCCGCTTACCCTCAGGAACCCAAGTGAGCGCCTGTAGTGGTATTCTGTTGTTTTGCATTCGTAGGACATGACCGATATATGACCATCGTCTTTTCCTTATATAGTCGGAGACATATTTCTGCCTAGAGTCTTCTCTTATTTGTCGATTAGTCTTGAATTCTTTCCAACTGATGTTCATGAGTTTTCTAAGACATTTGTTCTCGAATGTATTCAGCTTGTTCTCCAATGATTTTGTTATTTTCCAACTCTCACAGCCGTATGTTAACACTGAGATGACATTTGAATTAAACAGACGAAGCTTGGTATGTATATTCAATGATCGTAATTTCCAAATGTTAGATAATCTATTGAAGGCGCTAGCTGCCAAAGCAATTCTAGTATGGATTTCTCTTGTTGTGTCACCATCCTGAGTCATTTTACTGCCTAAATAATTGAAACTTTCAACTTTCTGTAGTTTTTCCCCGTTCAAGATGATATCAAAGGTCTCGTTAGAAAAGTTCATAGCTTTAGTTTTAACATAGTTCTTACATTCCAGTATCCAATTTTAGAAATCTCCTTAGCCCCCAAGATATTAGAGTGAGTCATGTTTACTGTCGAGCCTGGTTCTGTTTCGGTAACAATTGTCCATTAGCTTTAGCCAAATACTTGGCACAATTATCATAGTTACGCATTTCCGCTAACTGTTCTATTATTCCTTAGGATCACTGCCTAATATTCACGTCGAAACTCTGTCTACATAATAAACTCAGTTTGGCATCACTAGCCAGGCTATAACAGCCATTATACATTAACTCCGCGTTCGTATTTCTCGAATATCGCGTATAAGAATTATTGCGTTTTAATCCTAACGCCTTACATAATTCTGGACTCACTGGTCCTTATTCACATATTATTACATTAGCTTTGAAAGCAACTACATTAACGGTTATACACATTAGTTAGTGGTTCTACCACATAATTCAAAAACACTGTCATGTACCCGAAGGCTACACTAAGACTCTGCTGGTTACTAGCCTAACGCGTCATCCAACGTTTTTACGCGTACCCTATTAGTCTATTTAGTGGAGATGTTGCAGGGTGCGACCATCCGAATCAAATTAAAACCAAAATGCTCGCAAACCATGCAACAATCCTCAACAGTGACTAACCGTTAATTAGTACGAGAGTGGTTGAGGACTGGTCAAGCTAAATGCAACAATATTACTTAATGCATGCA
The DNA here is from genome assembly GCA_024509875.1 of Oreohelix idahoensis. NCBI lineage: Eukaryota > Metazoa > Mollusca > Gastropoda > Stylommatophora > Oreohelicidae > Oreohelix > Oreohelix idahoensis. Next base: position 17,392 of record JAMPIV010021208.1, on the reverse strand, counting down.
ATAGCGGTTTGATTATACAAGGCCTTGACGTGGACGCTTAAAAGAAGAACGTAGCCTGAACTATCCCTAACCCACAGCTACCCCCTAACGTCGCTCGTCAGGTTCTTATACACCCAACAGCAGAGGTTCTCAATCCGGAGTACGTATACCAGGGAATACGAGAAGCTTTTCAACGGGTTCTTAGAATATTTGGACAACTGCATTATCCTATTCAAATATTGCGTTGCAGTGTTAGCGGAATAAAATGGCGTGGATTTGAGAAAAAAACATCAGTAAGGCGTGGACAAGATATGGAAGATGGGAAATGGAGGGGGCGCTAGGAATGTTCTATGAGAGCCAAGGGGGGTAGTGACCAGAAAAAGTTTGGGAAACACTGATCTAGCTATTTTCTGAAAATCCCATCGCTGCAAATAACTTTGCGAGCTGGCAACATTGATTCGGTGAGTATTTAGCGAAATAAAATAAAAAATACCGTATATTTCCTATACAAGAGACACAGGCAACTTAAATTAGATCACAAGGTATTTTAAGTCTGGACCTAATTTAACAGACGCACCTTGTGACAAGGCTGAACGGGACACACCTTGCTGAAATGAGACAAAACTATTTTTTAAATGTAAACAAAACGGGGGCAGAGAGCGTATTTCCCTGATAATCGAGGAAGTGGAGGGGAACTGCGGTAAGACGTGGAATACGATGGATGGGTTTGAAAAAAAATCGAAAAAAGGTGATTCGTCTTACGAGGACAAAAGACAAAGAAAATAGTCTACGTTACGGCCACAAGGCCTTCGTCAGGAAAGGAAAGAAAGTGAAGGCTAGATAGGACACATAAAAACTAAATAAAATAAAAACTGGGTACTTCCCTGAAGGCAAGAACCGAAATTCTATCAAAATCGCTGTCTGTTTGTAAGCGCGTGGCTGAACAGAAAAATGACTTCCGCCGCCGGATGTACACAATGCATACTAAGAAACTAAAAAAAGAAACCGGAAAATAAACTACCCAACGTGATAAAAGTGGGGACTGGAAATAGAAGGGGACAGAATGAGTGGGAGATAAATAAATATGAAATAAAAAAAAATGTATATGGCATACAAATAGAAGAATAGGATAAGAGTGGAAAGAGTAAAATAGAGCAAGAGAGGAGAGGGTGACCTCAGACAAAGGTGTGAAAAGTGTTGAGACCGGCTGGTTTTAGACACCCCATGCGGTGGATAAGACGGTTCTCAAGCTGTTCTCGGCTGGCAGTGTCAGAGGAGCAGGATCGGATCGCTGTGACCTGGATGTCGATGGGACCATGGTGGTCAGGACCATTGAAGTGTATAGCAACTGGTGTGGACTTTTGCTGAGCGATGTCATTTAAGTGCTGGCTGAATCTGTCCCCAAGTCGTTTGCCTGTTTGGCCAATATAAGTTTTGCAGCAACGTTTACATATGATCGTATAAATGACATTGCGCGATTCACACGTGAAGCTACTAGTGATGGTGTACGTAGCCTTAGGAAAGGACACCTTCTGGGTTGATATGACATACTTGCACGTGTTGCATCGTGTCCGACCTAAGGCTACGTACACCATCACTAGTAGCTTCACGTGTGAATCGCGCAATGTCATTTATACGATCATATGTAAACGTTGCTGCAAAACTTATATTGGCCAAACAGGCAAACGACTTGGGGACAGATTCAGCCAGCACTTAAATGACATCGCTCAGCAAAAGTCCACACCAGTTGCTATACACTTCAATGGTCCTGACCACCATGGTCCCATCGACATCCAGGTCACAGCGATCCGATCCTGCTCCTCTGACACTGCCAGCCGAGAACAGCTTGAGAACCGTCTTATCCACCGCATGGGGTGTCTAAAACCAGCCGGTCTCAACACTTTTCACACCTTTGTCTGAGGTCACCCTCTCCTCTCTTGCTCTATTTTACTCTTTCCACTCTTATCCTATTCTTCTATTTGTATGCCATATACATTTTTTTATTTCATATTTATTTATCTCCCACTCATTCTGTCCCCTTCTATTTCCAGTCCCCACTTTTATCACGTTGGGTAGTTTATTTTCCGGTTTCTTTTTTTAGTTTCTTAGTATGCATTGTGTACATCCGGCGGCGGAAGTCATTTTTCTGTTCAGCCACGCGCTTACAAACAGACAGCGATTTTGATAGAATTTCGGTTCTTGCCTTCAGGGAAGTACCCAGTTTTTATTTTATTTAGTTTTTATGTGTCCTATCTAGCCTTCACTTTCTTTCCTTTCCTGACGAAGGCCTTGTGGCCGTAACGTAGACTATTTTCTTTGTCTTTTGTCCTCGTAAGACGAATCACCTTTTTTCGATTTTTTTTCAAACCCATCCATCGTATTTCCCTGATACCATTCTTTTATTTGGTAATTATTTAGCGCAGTACGCGGCTATGTACGAACATTTTTTTTAAGGGCGGGGGGGGGGGGGGGGGGGGGGGGGGGAGGGCGGGGGGGGCGGGGGGGGGGGGGGGGGGGGGGGGGGGGGGGGGGGGGGGGGGGGGGGGGGGGGGGGCTACAATTAAAACTGTAAAGACGACAGTATGCGTAAATGTGCGTGGCGGTCATATTCTAATGCATGTTTTTTTTTTTTGTAGAAAAAAACTAGTAAAATTCAATGGTTCATACATTTTTCGTGTCTCATCCCCCCCCCCCCCCCCCCCCCCCCCCCCCCCCCCCCCCCCCCCCACAATCTTCCAATCCCCCCCCCCCCCCCCCCCCCCCCCCCCCCCCCACCCCCCCCCCCCCCCCCCCCCCCCCCCCCCCCCCCCCCCCCCCCCCCCCCCCCCCCCCCAACCCCCCCCCCACCCCAATAATTTTGTTACATTGTAGTAAGCCTCGTCACCAATCCTGTGTTTTAGGAGGAAATAAAGTAACACGTAATTTAAGAAGCATTTTTTTTATTGTTGCTGTTGTTTTTTTTTTTATTGCCGACAATAACGTTCATTAGCTTTTATATTTGTACAAATGTACTTGCTGTCATAGATTTCAATAGGTGATTAAGAACAATGTTAGGTCCTGTTACGACACGTTTAATGATGTTGTCTGCTACAATTGTGAGCACTTTAAAATTACGCGTTAATCTATTGGGGTGCTATAAATATAAGATGTTTTGCGCTTAAAAATAATTTATTGAACGCGAATTTGTACGGTGTCTAGGATTAGACATGACATGATTAGTTGTTAAGCTACCGCATGGTAACGATCTATGTACACCCTTCTTAGTATGAACTTTGTTCAAGTCGGCCGCGCTATACTTCGCTCCCGACATAGATCGTGCAGAGAGTCTCTTTAACTATGAGCCAAGGGGGTCGGCTTTTGATTATATATGGATGCAGGATCAAGTCATCCCATTTGATGTGTAGTCTTCGCTTCAGAAATAATACAGGGAGTATTATTTATTAAATGTCAGAATATTTACGTCGCCAAATTTATGGCTGTTCGTTACCGGATGACCGACATACGGCATCGCGCGTAAACAGTCAGACCTTTTGACGATAAAGGAAAATATATAGAAGACTGTATTGGACTGCACAAACTTGATGTTAATTGATTGATGCCATGAATGTATTTGAACGTCCCGCGCAAATAAACTGTATATGTAGATTGTGGACTCAACCCACACATTGTTATCGAATTAATGAAGTTGGATTTAATTGTAATTTCCCCCATTCGCGCATTCCAACAGCAGAACGATAATCAGCCAAAATCAAGAACAATGATAATGAAAAGGCAGAAAAAGAAATCACTTGTATTATCTATTCTCTTGTATGGGTGTGAGGGCTGGACACTCACTGCAGATACGGAGCGAAGGATTCAGGCTTTCGAGCATAAATGTTGTAGAAGAATTTTGCGCATTTGCTATAATAATAATAATAATAAATTCTTTAAGCACCAAACACGGCGCATAAGGCAGAAACCAGTGCTCTCCAGGTTGTTCGTTGTGACGCCACTCCTCTTAGCTCTTGCACATTATTTAGGCCCAACGTTCTTCCTTCTCTTATTATTGTTCTTCTGAGTGTTTCTTTTGGTCTTCCTTTTTTCCTCTTACCCTCAGGAACCCAAGTGAGCGCCTGTAGTGGTATTCTGTTGTTTTGCATTCGTAGGACATGACCGATATAAGACCATCGTCTTTTCCTTATATAGTCGGAGACATATTTCTGCCTAGAGTCTTCTCTTATTTGTCGATTAGTCTTGAATTCTTTCCAACTGATGTTCATGAGTTTTCTAAGGACATTTGTTCTCGAATGTATTCAGCTTGTTCTCCAATGATTTTGTTATTTTCCAACTCTCACAGCCGTATGTTAACACTGAGATAAACATTTGAATTAAACAGACGAAGCTTGGTATGTATATTCAATGATCGTAATTTCCAAATGTTAGATAATCTATTGAAGGCGCTAGCTGCCAAAGCAATTCTAGTATGGATTTCTCTTGTTGTGTCACCATCCTGAGTCATTTTACTGCCTAAATAATTGAAACTTTCAACTTTCTGCTATAAAGAGCACAAAACAAATGTCTATGTTAGAGAGAAGATAAACACCTATGCAGGCCACCAAGAACCACTTTTGTCAATAGTGAAACGTCGAAAGCTTGCCTGGTTTGGGCATGTAACTCGTCATGACTCCCTATCGAAAACAATCCTTCAGGGAACAGTCGAAGGTAAACGGAGAAGAGGAAGGCAGAGAAAGTCCTGGGCTGATAACATCAAAGAATGGGCAGGACACGGTTTTTCCACACTTGTACGCATTGCTGAGGATAGAGAGCAGTGGAGGACCCTGTCTGCTGATGCTTCCACCATGGCACCCCTACGACCCATGACGGGTTACGGGCTGAGATGATGATGATGAGAAAAAGAAACAAAAGATTAAAAG
>JAMPIV010021208.1:0-7500 GCA_024509875.1 Oreohelix idahoensis | reverse complement strand
GGTCATTGCTATGGCTCGATTACGTGCCAGCAAATTAGCCGCAGTTGGCACAGTATTTTCTAATTTTGGTCTTAGTACCATTCCAGAAAATGATGAGGATGACGAATATACCCATCATGATGAGAATTTCAATAACAAAATCATATCTGATTTGTCCTTCGTTGAGGGCCCGAATACAAAATGTACAGCAATTGTCAATAAACTTGACAATGTTGTTACTACATCTTATGATGTATCTTTATGTATTTCCAACAATGTCAATGTTACAACTCGTCCTACAAATTTTTTCTTTTCTACGTCGTTTCTTATCACTGGTTTATTTTTAACAGTGTACGTGACATGTTATTAAACGACTAGGTACTTTTAACTACCTACGTGGCCTTCACAATTTATTTGTGGCCTTACTGATCATTTTTCTTTTCATGACCATAGTTTTTGCTCATGACTGTGATTATTTGCCAGTGAGTAGTCACTCCACCAATGACATGTCTATGACTTTTATGTCACGATCTGAGATGACCCAGGAAACCCAGTCATCATACGAGTACGTCATCAACTTGCGTAAAAAAATTGTAGACGCTTGCCAGTTGGCGACAGCTTTATCAAAGGCTGCTAAATTTAAAGCGAGATTATTTCAGAATAAGAATAGATGCTTACGCCAGCTATTTCCAGGTGATGAGGCTTTCGTAATACTTCCACGCAAAGAAAATAAGCTATTAATCGCATGGAATGGTCCTTACAAAGTTTTAAACAGAATTTCTGATGTTGACTATGTTTTAGACATTAAGGGTCATAAGAAAATATACCACATAAATATGCTTAAGGAGTTTCACACTCGCCCTGAACACTTACAATCTCTTTTCCATGATCTAGATGCCAAATCAGTTGGTTCTTGCCAATATTCTAGTCTATCTGTAATTCAGGAAGAAGAATCTTCTTTTCCTGAAATACATATGTCTCTACCTGTACCTGCTTTACAGGCTACAGAATCCTGGCGAGATGTTTCCATTTCTCCTTCGGTTACACCTCATCAGCATCGTCAGATTGCTGATCTGTTAAAGTCGTTTTTGGATGTGTTAACTGATTTGCCTGGTCCCACATCAGTTATTTGTCACGACATAATACTCAAAGATAATACACCTATCCGCTTACATTCATATTCAGTTCCAATACATTATCAAAGTAAGACAACTCAGGAACTCGAACAGATGTTGACTTAAGCCATCATAGAGAGTAGTAATTCTCCATTTTCTTCACCTCTGGTTATTGTTAGAAAGAAAGACAACAACATTCGTCTATGTGTTGACTATAGAAAATTGAATGCTCAGACAGTCGCTGACAGTGAACCACATCCACTTCTTGACGACTTACTTACTCGTCTATCGACAGCAAAAATTTTCACAAAAATAGATTTAACTAAGGGATATTGGCAGATTCCCTTAACAGAACAAGTCAAATATCTTACTGCGTTTTCGACTCCACAAGGTCTTTACCAGTGGAATGAGTGGACTGAAGGCTGTGACAAAACTTTTAATCAAATACTCACCATCTTTTCCAGTATTTTAAAGTGACCAAAAAATGTTCGGTAGCTGCGCTTAGACGAGCCAATCACAAGAACCCGAAGTTATCCACATTTTCAATACTTCTGCAACCGTTCCAATTCACCATCGAGTCCATTCCAGGTTCGCAGAATGTAGTGGCAGACTCTTTGTCACGCCATCCTTCATTATCAAATGAAGATAATTAAGAACACAAATTTACTGAACTATGAACGCTTATATACGATCGACATATCCTTCCATCACCCGTGTGTTACCGGGGCCCGAAAGGGGAGCAAAGAATAGTAACACTGTTCCCTTCCATGCATGTCGTAGAAAGCGACTAAGGAGGGTTGGGCATGGGGCTGGTTATCCCATCCTGTTAAAAAAAATTTAAACCACAAACAACTTCAAGTCAAAAAAGGAAAATAAAACACAGCCATCCAAGACAGGGGAAGGTCCTCTCGCAGGGAGGCGTATGATGCAACACAGAGAAAGCCGAAAGGAGTCTGTGTTACTGACTAACCTTCTTTCTTCTAGGAGAACTTCCAGATTTGGCACCTGGAATGTTCGGACATTAAACGAACAAGGGAAAGTGGCACAAGTAGCAGCAGAAATGAGGGAATATAAAATCGAGGTTCTGGGACTGTGTGAAACAAAGTGGAAGGGGGTAGACATGAAGAAACTCATCAAAGGTGAATTGGTGCTGTCCTCAGGACATGAAGACGAAAGTTCACACCAAAGTGAAGGGGTAGCTCTTATGTTATCTAAAAAGCACAGAAAGCACTCATTGAATGGGAAGCTGTTGGACCTAGAATAATAACAGCCACTTTTAAAACAGCTAAAAAGAAAATACACGTAAATGTCATCCAATGTTATGCACCAACTAATGACAAAGAAGAGTCGGTGAAAGAAGCATTTTATACTAGACTACAGGAAATTATGGATAAAGTAAAAAGAAGAAACATCACAATTTTGATGGGTGACATGAATGCAAAGACAGGTAGTCAATACCGGATTTGAAGAAGTCATGGGAAAACATGGGCTAGGAATAATGAATGAAAATGGGGAACTATTCTCAAACTTCTGTGCTTCAAATCAACTGGCTATAGGAGGAAGCATGTTTCCACATAAGAGAATACACAAGGCAACATGGATATCACAAGACCATAGAACAGAAAATCAGATTGATCATATATGCATAAACAAGAAGTTTAGATCATCATTGCAAGATGTAAAGGTATATAGAGGAGCAGATGTGGCATCAGATCACCACCTTCTGATAGCCAAAGTAAAAATGAAACTCAAGAGATATGCAACAATGCAAAATTATAGACAACAATTTAATGTAGGACATCTAAGAAATCAAGAAACAAGAGACAAATTTGCGGTCACAATATCCAACAAATTCCATGTGCTCCAACAGCTGGAAGATGTAGAGAATACAGAAGACTATTGGCAGCAGCTCAAAACTGTATGGAATGAGACATGTGAAGAAATACTTGGAAAAAGGGAACGACAACAAAAAGCATGGATAACAACAGAAACCATCAATGAGATAAAAGCCAGGAAAAACAAGAAAGCAGATTTAAACACAAACAAAACCAGAAGTTCCAAAGCCAAGGCTTAAGAAGTGTACACAGAAGCAAACAAAGAAGTAAAAAGAAGTATCAAAAGAGACAAGAGGAAGTATATTGAGGAGTTGGTAAGAGAGGCAGAAGATGCTGCAGCCAAAGGAAATATGAGAGAACTGTATAGCAGCACAAAGAAGCTAACAGGGAAATACAAGCAAACAAGTTGCCTCATAAAAGACAATTTGATGAGGCATTATGGAGGAGTTCCCATGAAGATCATTAATTTAATAAAGAAAACATATGAAGACATGACATGCAGAGTTCTTCACGAAGGACAGCTTACAGAACCGTTTGGGATAAGAACAGGAGTGCGACAGGGATGTCTCTTGTCTCCATTTCTTTTTTTACTAGCAATAGACTGGGTTATAAGATCATCGACAACACGCAACAGAAATGGAATCCAGTGGACTCTGACTAAGCAGTTGGATGATCTGGATTTTGCTGATGACTTGGCTCTTCTGTCCCATAACCGTAATCAGATGCAGGACAAATTGAAAACACTCGATGAGAGGTCACAGCAATTGGGTCTGAAAATACACAGGGAAAAGACAAAAAATAATGAGAATAAATGCAGGTAATGATAACAGGGTTGAACTTGAAGAAACGCCAATACAAGATGTAGAATCATACACATATCTTGGCAGTAATATAGACAAAGTTGGAGGGACAGACAGCGATATCAAAATAAGAATACAAAAGGCAAGAGGAGCTTTCATTGCATTGGGAAATATATGGAGATCAAGAGAAATAGGATCCAACACGAAATAAGAATCTTCAACTCAAATTAGAAGTCAGTCCTATTGTATGGCTCTGAGACATGGAGAACAACAAAGACAACAACCAAAAAGCTACTGTCAGAACAACAATCTATAGATGCTGTTGGATTTAAACCCCTATTTGTACCGTGGATTTAACTCACGCTCATTGTCTACAACAATAGTACCACAGCACACAATAGATGACATGAGTAATACAATAACGCCTCTCCCCCAAATACAGTAATATCCCTTTAATGAGAAGTACACACAAACAATCACTATGCATGAAACTGCAATACGTAAGATAATGAATACATAAGCCAACTTACTTGCGATAATCATACCAAACTCTCCTAATAGCACAAAGGCACAGGCAACAATGCACTGAAAAACTGCCACATATCCTGGCGAAACACTATAATTCGTCATGAGAACCAAAAATGGTTACCGACATAAACTCATCAGTGAAGGCACTGAACTATTCGCTCAGAGGCGGCACCTAATACTAGGTTAAAGCGGTACTCCCAATTGCAACCAAACGTATTACATAATTAATAATCAGGAAGGGAAAAATCACTAGAACTTTCTAAGCTCAATCTAGAACCCATCAAATATTCCTGACTCTATGGAAATCGGCAAGCACTAAACAACACAATTGGCATCCAAATAATGTCCCAAGCAAAACTGCTGTCAAAGGCCCATCCACCTACCACAACGACCCGCCATCTAGGCCGGCAGACTATATCTTGAATTTTTTACTTTGCCACACACAAAAAAACTCCCGTACGGCCGTCTCACGTCCTTCAATGGAACCAAAACCACTCTCTGGCCCCGAGCAAGTTTTTACAAGCTCGACGAACACAGTGTCCGGTCGATCTCTCTCCTTGTGTGACCATTTTTACTATTTAGCGAAAGGTCTATGTCGTGGAACATCCCTTCACCCATTAAGAAAGAAATTCACGCCACAGTTACCCAAGGAAGAAACGCAGTTTTCTTCACCGGAGGTGTCACGCCACAATGACCCCCCTTTGGAGTATGGACGATAACACTAATGACGAGATCAGACACACCTCATTTAGAATACAGAAATGACTTGCCCTGAGATCCAGCTGATATATGCTATTACCTCGTCGGTACATGCCACTTTCCTCTACTTCATTTCTAGACTCAATACATAATATCGAAAATTCTGCACAAAATCTCTACAACTGACCGGTAACTCGATCCCTCCCTGGGCGGGGGGGGGGAGTCAGTCTACACATCTACCTGACTGTTTTCACACCTAAATCCAAACTTACCTGATTGTACACCAATCAAACCCTAAGTTCTAAGTTAACACAAATCACGAAGCATGGTCACAACTAACTAGTTTTTGGCATAATATTAATATGGTATGTTTCCACACATTGAGTACGTACCCACTATCTAGATCTTGCCTCTTTATTCTTGCAGCTCCCCCATATACCATAATTGGCATCCTCGCATTAACTAAAATATATCATACAGGATTATTATCAACACTGAAATAGTCATAATGCCTGTACTTAATAAATTCCAATAAATACTCTCTTTTCAGATGTAAGTTTTCACACCATGAAACTATAACTTGTTCAATTATTTTGACATAAACATGGGACAAGGGACATCTGTTAATCACATTTTCACAACACCATCCTCTTCATTGACTATCCCATATATGTAGCAAATGGTCGGGGCGCCGGGTCGAGCCCCGAACTACCAGGCGCCTTGCTGAGTTCGAGTCCACCACCCGATACAGTTCTTACTTATATCGAACACGCTCTCATCGCTAAGTCTTGCTAAACGCCCATGAACTATTACGGCAGATGGTTCGACACGATGACTCAGCCATTATGCTTCTGCCCACTCATAACCTGACACCTCAAACGAGCAACAACCACCCCTACCCTAGGAACCTAAAAGTTAACCACCCGCTCGCAATTTTCGGGTTTTAGCTAGCGGTAGCGACCAATTTTCTACAACTTAACCAGGCGACTAAAGTCATACCACAAACAAGCGTATGAGTGTGCGCAAAACTGTCCGCTCGCACGTGGCACATTAAGACACCACCCTCTCAATCTGTCGCGATCAATAAATTTCGGTATCCTCGCGTATATACTGCTTCACCCACCGGCGCCATCTGTACTCCTGCTCACGTCGAGCGAAATGCACCCCCCCCCGGCGAACTAGCTTCACGATCGTTACCTGCTCTTGTGTATCATATCTTGGAAGTTTGGTGGTCTGCTGAGCACTCTGCATCAAGCTTAACCTATGGCCAACCTTTGCAACCCAGCGTACTATTAACGGACGGTTATACCATCCCGGCAATAGGATAATCCAGGCCACCAAAGCGCCCGCAGCTATCCATCACACGTAACCCCGGCCAACGCCGTGTGGACACACACTTAAGGCACCGGCTGGGCCCGGTAAGTCCTCAAACTTGCGCCCAACGAACCGCCCTGGTGCATTTTACAGTTTTGCCTGTCCAGGGGACATGAGTCGTCGATGCACGATCACACGTCCACGAACCATCGTGGTGAGAATCCGGTGGCTGTCTCAACACCAAGGCTATGCGCTCTTTCGACTACACTACCTTTACTTCGTGGAGGATCAACTTGCAACAGTTCATGCACCCATATGCCACCGCCATAGCCACATGGTGCGCCCCGCATACCCACATTTGTCCAGCCTATAATCTCATCACGCTTAGACCAGTTGACAGTTCGGCGCACCCGCACAGTTCCTCCGCCCACTGGTCATGGTGTTCCATATACACAACAACCGCGGAATCTGGGCACCCGGCTGTGCACTATCCGGTGTCAGTGCAGCCTCCCATCAGCACTAATGTACCCTGCATCCGACAATTGGTACACCTACGCGACTCGCCACGTTCTGCTTTTAATCTCGACGTGTTCCGTTGCCTGCGCGCACTGTTCGATGAAGATGGACCGCATCAGAGTCATGAACGACTGACTCATTACCTCGTGCTCGAAGCACTTCCTCTCTGCGCGCTATTGTGTTTGGTTTTATAAACAATAAATCGGCTCTTCGTCAACGACGAGGTCCCTCGAATCTTTACCCTGGCTCTCTCGCGCTTGAAGATTCCCCCTCCGTTGGCGCATAACTAGACAACTAACGTTGGCCATCTGACCACCTCGGCCACTCCTGTTCCTATGGGAACGAAAATTCGTTCTCTATTAAGTACCTACTACTCATGGCCGCCTCTTATAAGGATGGAGGGCTACTCATAACTAGCTCTGGACCCATGACGACCCTGTCCTCGCCTGATCTGACTGATTTTGCGCAGTTTGGCGTCTCCGCCTAACTTGCCACACTGCGCAACTATGTCTTTGTTCTCGACCGACACCTTCTGAATCAGGATCTTGCCACGGCATGGGCAGGACTTAATGGTGCCCCCAATGGGCCCATGGACTCTCAATGTTTCTCTTGGTTGACGTTCCTTTGATAAGAACGCCACCACACTCACTAGAGCATGAGGAACAACTCTTGTCTCGTAGTCAATCAAAGTCAGCAAGCCAACTTATAAATACT